>JARQSV010000400.1:1243049-1311463 GCA_030142285.1 Calameuta idolon
TATTTAATATCTGTTTCAATTGGAATATATGTGTTTTTGGATTATTTACTTTAATTAAATAAAGGGTAAATAATACAGAATGTAAGCCCAATTTAAGGCTGCGTCGATAAAGCTGGCTTTGGATTATAGCACCGTTTCTCTGTAGAGCGATAGGGTACGCGTATATCGAGCATTTCCCATAACCCATAGAGCAAAGGAAGTGCCTCGTTCACAATAAGCTATATGTACACATTCGTACGTAAACATACGTATGACCAACACGCGAGCAAAATTCCCGATATGTGACTGTCACAAGCCATACCGACTGTTGGGTCACCGACTAAGAGAATCATAATAATAAATGTGCGTATACTCGATCACTGCTGAAAAGTCACACGTCACCATTTACAGTGTCACGTATGGATACACGTTCCCGGGTACTATGGGAAATAACACAAAGGGCCATTGTCGACCATTTGTCACGGGTATAGTCGTTCCCGAATCTATATTTATGGGGTATAATCTCACGGTGGCAAGTATCAAGGAAATATCGAACCTAGAGGGAACATCTATAACGCTGAAAGCTAACCTAACCTAACCCAACGGCGATTTGAATCTTGCAACCCCGTAATAATGTCAGTACTAAAACTAATCTAACATAATCGCGAGTAACAGTGACGAAACGTTAGATTGCCAAAATAATTTCGGGTTGGTTGAAAGTACCGAGTCACTAAGGGAGGGGCAGGGGGGCCCTAAGGGCACGCGATATAGTAAACGTAGCAAGGCAAAGTATAAGGAAGGCGTGGCATAAAGGAAGCCCCGAAGCCCCGAAGCCCCCAGGAACCCCAGACCCAGACCCACACCCACAAGCTCAATGCTGAGGGGAGTTAAACGCGAGGCCACGAATCGATCGACGGAAGTTGTTGCTTCGTCGTCCCTTTCCTGAAGCTTTGGACTAGTATTACAATGTACCTCGTCCAACCTGAACAGTATGCCTACGTCGTGGTATAGATTAATATTCGCCGCTTCGATATCGCAGAGGCTTTCATTGAGAAACAAGCACAGTATGAATCAGTTATAAAGGGGATTCGGGATTGGAGGTTTTGAATTTCCATTTCTCGGATATAAATTTTTATTCGTACAGTATATACTGCTGAGCATGAAGCTTACGCGAAGGGAGTCCTTTTCCTGTGCAAAGAAACGGTATGTATAAACAGGACTAGGAGAGTGAAATATAGTAGGTAAATATACTGTCTCCTTCGGCGTGGGTTTGCAAGGATAATACCGAGCAGATGGCCGTTCCCCTTACGTAGGCAATGTAGAAGGATCCCACTACCGTCCCGTATATATGTATATATAACCGCCTATATGAATATACAATATACCAGAGTCCATTGGCTCCTGTAATATCCTTCCCAGGACTGATTAAAGTATGTGCTTAGGTACCCGACTTTTGAGAAAATGTGACGTCCAGATGTGTGCCCGAGGGATTTTTACTGCTTTTTCCTTTTCTTTTTTCCTCTCGTCAACGAGCACTGGGTCAAAGAGCAGCAGAGGATTAAACGTCCTGGATATTTTAAGTGAATGAAAAGAATTCGTAGAAACGAAAGCGTATCATTAAAAACGAGGAGTTAATTAAGAGCAAAAGCAAGCAGACAAACAAACGTAATTCGGCTCCAATTGTCAGTTAGATACCTGTATGCGCGGTCGGTAACGTAGGGACGCGTCGCACGTTTGTAATTTCGCGAGGACAATGGACAAAAAATAGGTCGGGAGGCAGTGGTAATTGAAATATTTGAAAAAAAAAAATTTTTAAATAAAGTTTTTGCGCTAGAATTCGTGAGTTGCGTCACTCCAGGGCATCTTGGTATTTCTGAACTTGTAAATAGAAGTCTCTATATTCTGTGCGCGCGTGCTTGTGCACGTTCTTACGAAAAAAACGGAAATAATATTCATGAAATACTCTCATCCTCCCTATGAAACACAAAGGAGCCTCTTCATTCTCTTCGCCCTTTCTCACTCATTCTCTCTCTCTCTCTCTCTCTCCTACCTCCTCGTGCTGAGATTTCACAAAGTCCTACCCGCCGGGCACTTCTACATAGTTTCTTCACACATGCTTCGGTTTACAGACATACGCGCACACAAATGTACTTCTTCTGTGTTTACGATTGCGTAAGAACCTCTCTTTATCTCTCTTTATCTGTCCCTTCCTTCCTCGCGCCGTCTTATTCTATCGGCCGTGATAAGGCCCTTAGGGCCCACCGGCGTACAATTTCGAAAACCTTTGACTGGAGAAGGGATCGATAATTCGCCAGAGGCTCTTGATCCTCCATCAAAGGAGAATAATAAGTGAACGTGAAATTTTTTAATTCAATTGAAGCTAGGAGCAATATATACATAGCTTACGATATGTTTTATATGAAGTCAAATTTGCATGCGACAGCAATAATGACTTACGAAGAAAATATACATCTGCATCAGCTTACACAGGCGGTTTGCATATGCGTTATTCAATTACGTAGTTAACCCCTCGTCAAGAGACACGATAGCCAATTTACATCTGATAATATTTCGATTAAAGATCAAACGGCCTCGAAAGTATTTCACGAGATGCGCAAAGCTAAAAGGCATGTTTCTCGCTCACCTTGCACGGCGAATAAATAATTAACGTGCGAGTCGTTTGTGCGATGCATCATTGCATGCCGATGATGCGAGTTGCATGCAAGCGAATAGGAAAGTAAGTATACGCTCCATTTGTCGATTCAATGCACTTCCGTTTTATTTAACGAGAGGCTCCGAATGGTGGTAGTATTATATTATTAAATATGACTTCCGAGACAAAAATGGCAGTACACGCACGCAATCCCAAACATGCTTATCGTACCAACTCATAATGCAAATTCTGTCAAAAACTAAAGAATAAGAAAACCAGCACTGTTATCAGAATGACGTGAAATTCAGTTTGAACGAGACACGTGTAATTAATAATGATAATATATTTGTGCGATAACAGAGACAAGATAAAAACGCTTTATCGATTGCAATAAAATTCACGATAAGAAAAACTATTATCCCGCACCATTCAGAATTTGCAATGTCAAGATACATTTTGAACTACTTTTTAATGATTTTTGCATTTTTAATACTTATCTATGCCTTTATCATGGAATATAGAATTAGTAATGATAACGATATACTTAGCATCGTACACGTACTGTATTTACATCATAGGCTCTATGGTATCTTGTGTGCAATTTGCATTGACAATATTACGTTTTAATTGCGTGGAGGGTGACGACAGTCCACCCTAAAATTTTATGTATAATATAAGTACTCCATCTATACAAATATTCCATGGAGTCTATGTGTGTACATAGATGTAAGTATATACAGTATAGTCCTACACTACCAAAGGATCATGTTCATCATCATCATAGCGGTGCCCGCATGGGGCCGCTTCCGTGTAAACTTTAAAGTGCGTCCGGGGGTTGTTATTCAGCCCTAAGATTCTTATAACGACAGTCACGTAGGTACGTAGACAGAAATGAATCTATATACGGAGATGGAGAAGAGTATAAACCTCGTAGTGTGTGCACCGTGTGTATCGATCCCGTGCAGTAGTACACACGAAGAAAGGTGGCGTCGAGGCGCCACCATGTATATTTTTACTAATAAAAACGGAATAAGAGGCGCTGTCTTGTTCACGGCACGAGACGACTGTGTAGAGAAGCCAGTTTTAAATGTCATCTAAGATTACATATGATATAAATTGATTTGAAGAACAGTATAATTTCATACTGTCAGGAATGGAGTACGAGAGTCCTGGGGTTGGATTGGGCAAGGCCATTTTTCTTTCAGTTAGGAACATGACAGGCGCCACGAGATGCGTGACTTTTATGTTTGCAAACGATGCATATCTAGTGATAGTTTGATAAATAAATTTTTACAGAGATATTTGAAGTAATTATGAGAAACGGCTGATGTATCCTACCTTGTATTTCAGTGAGAAATCCGAACACTCGCGCATGACAACACAACACACACAACCTGCGCCGTCAACGACCCCGCTCATACTGAACCTGTACGAATGGTGGGGATCTCATGATTACTATTGCGCATGCGCCACTGTGCAACCCCTCTGTCACATAAGATTGCATATACATCATAGCGTAAGAGAATTGTACGTAGTATATATACTTACTAAAGATGATAAGTATTTTTCAAGTCGAACTAGTGGCTTGTCTCTCTCATCTTTAATTTTTTTTTAATCTTAGGAAATGTTCTTTTATAACGTGGCGCCTTTTTGTCACTCTTCACTCTTTGCAACGGATCGATTGCTTTTCCAGATGGATTCAGGTTTAATTAAAGTTCCAGAAAGAATGGTAAATGGCCATTCCGAACTGAACATTATTAGACGAATCAGAATAACTATTTCATGTCAGAGTAATATGCAGGAGAGTCTGGAAACAATGTGGTGGATGACAAATAGAATAATAGGTACATTGCTGACATGCGACGTTCTATATACATCCTCTATTTATTCAACAAAACGATAGCAGGGTGAACTAATAGTAATGTTAATAATAATCAATGATATCCTTCAGTCGATTAGCGCAGGTAGATCAGCTATAATAAAGAATTCAATTACGATTAGATGGTAGGTAGTGAATTGGCCTGATTTTTCTCACGTTTACCCTCTTTACTATCTTTCACTCTCATATATCGGCATACATTTTTCTATTCTTCATTCCCCCATTATCTTCGTACTCTAATGTAATTTAATTTTTCTTTCCCGTTTTCTTTTCACTTGCTGGCTGTTTTTTTTAAAGTCTCCCTGTCCCCGATGTGTGTGACTAGTAATAAATGTTACTTTTAAAATAACTTAAATATTCTCTTGCTCGCCCTCATCATACGTAAATATAATATATATAAATCTCTAGCATACTCTCATCACGCGTTTCTCTTTCGTCACGTTCGCGCACCATTTTATTTTTTAAACATTACAAGCTCTCTCTTTCTCTCTCTCGCTATTCCCGCCCGTCTGGAATGATTCAATATGAAACTGGGAGAATATAATATGCTACACAATATAATATGAAAAAGAAAATTCATTAAAAGATTCGATCACTGAGCCATTCATTGTAATCACGTGAGAATAGTCATGTCGACAAAGTAGCCGAGGTTAATGAAAAATGAAAATGGACGAAGAAACTAAGATCATGACGGTGATTTTTGTCTCGTTTTAAAAAATGGAAGTGCGAGTGAACAATACTATTCATTTTCTTACATGGAAGTATATAGTGGGATTATCTGCAAAGTCTTTTGTTACTTTCTCTCCCTTGGAAACGAAAAGTTACGAAAAGGGTTTATGAGTACAGATCTAATGACATATGCAATTAAAGCATTTCTGTAAGCCACTGAAAAAACAGCGACTATTCTCACGCGTCGCACATGCACTATTCAAACACATCGGCAATATCCCGAATAAATGGGATACTGTATTAAAATGCTCCAAGTTAATTAGTATATATACGACATTGTATCAGGATAAATATTGATGTATCAGTATATTAATTGTTGAGATAAGGCCACTAGTGGGTGATACAAATACGATATAAATATTACATCTACAAGTGTTCGTTACGCCAAGCCAATCAAACGCAGATTGACGATCTAAACAGCGATTTTAATTTAATTTTCACTAATAATGAGATTCGCATGATTAATATAATATCCCGTTTTTGGTTTTAATTGAATGAGTGAAACCGACGTCTTCATCTCGCTTGGACAACACGTCATCTGCAATTAATTGGCTCGTAACAAAACCGTGTAACTCCTAACTAAATGGTAGGAGATATGAGTGAACTCTCTTGCTTCCTTTATTCCTGTGGAAGTCTTATGAGTACGATCATTGTAGAAATAGGAATATACACAAGTACGAAGAAGTCGCTAGCTTTTGAGGTTATGTCAGGGAGGTTTAGTTTTAAAATGACAGGCACCTCACGATCTTTGCTTTTTTTTTCAAAAACGCTTGTAAATTCTGATCTGCGAAACGAAAACGTATTGTTCTTCGAGACCCATTATTGTTCTCGTCGACTTTTAACATCCTGAACTGCATCCTGGTGTCCAAAAAGACTAATCTTACACTTTCACTTTTTTTTTTTCTCTCTTGAGAATCGGTATAACTAACGGTGGAGATTGTTTTCTCTAGCAACGGCCAGAATGTTCAGGATTTTTGTCGGAGGCACTCTAATATAAAGGATCTGGTGCTCGAGCCGAATTTTTAATCCGGCTTAAATTGTGTGTTACAATGTCGACTCGTGGCTCACGGCAGTGGCGGAATCACTACTTGAATTGTGAATTATTGTTGGTGGTTGATGTGGTGTCAGGGTGATGGATGATGTCTTCCTTACAGGTTTCGGTGATGCCTTAACATATAAATCAAAGTTAGTTTAGGTATAATACAACAAGATTAATAGTAGTTAGGAAAGGATATATACCCATTCTCTTCGAGATGGCGCCTCGTCGTCGGAGTAATGATCTATTTCTCCAGTTTCCGTTTCCGTGGCTACGTTCCTCTTGTTAGGCTGAAGTGTAGCGTAGGTGCGGCACCCACGATTGAAGTTATTAAGATTCTTCTCCTCGACGATCTTGTCCTGGCATAGAACCTCTTGAGACTTGCTCTGTTTATTGTTGGTCGCGTTAATGTTATTTTTATTATTGAAATAAAACGGTGGCATCCTCGAGACCCAGTGATCCAATCCGGAACCTGCAGAACTCGTTGATGCCGCTGATGAATTTCCGGTAGAGTTATTTGACAATCCTCTACGTTGATAGAAGAGCATATAAGCCGCGTTTGTAATAAGATTAGTGTCCGTGACAGCTTCTACACGAGTATCATCGAAGCAATACCATTGGGTGTCGTAAGGATTTCTACAGAATGCAGTATAATGTCCACCCTGGAGATCTTGTCCATGATGATTGCATATGGCGTACAGGTCGTAAACGTTCTCATCGTATTTCGGTATATTCTGCTGACGTGGTCGCGGTTTCTTCCAGGGTGACCACCCTAGCCCACCTAAAGTAGCCATGTTGTTATGCGTTTGTACACTACTGTGCGCCAGGTGTGGTGTCATATCAAATCCATAGAGCGGAAAGTCCACCAGGGTGGTGAGTTTTGACGTGGATCTCTGTTTGGACTGCTGCCGGAATCTCTTAAGGTGGATAACAAGAATATCCGGAAGTGACCAGAGTCCGAGCTTCTTCACGACTTCCTGTTTCCTGTTACAGTAAGGACAGTGCCAGGCGTCTTCAGCGCCAAGGATCTCCGCTCTGGTGTAAAGATCGAAACACTCTTCCAGGGTGACGGATCCGCTCAGTTCAGAATTCGTTTTAAGCTGTTTGACACTAGCGTGTTCCTCTATTTGATCACTATCATCCTGGATGATACTACCCTTGGTGGCTTCGTCCCATTCCAGGATAAGCTTAACGTGTTGCGGTCCGGAATCATCAGCACAGAGTGCCAGAGCTTGTTCTATCTGTTCTGTGTACAGAGGATGCTCAACGCAGGGATCGATGCACGGATGCTCATCCTGAGCAGGAGTCGCCGCAGGATCAGCTACGCGAATAATGAACAATCCAGGACTCTGACTCGATGTCAAGACATCATCCGCAAGCGTCGTGTGCATTTCCTTGAGCAAGAGCTTCTGTAGATCCTCGTAGGAGGTTTCACGCGACACCTGCATCGTATAAGGACTACCAAAACGTTCCCTGAGTTCACCCTTAACCAAGACATTAATCCATACGAGAAGTATGTAGGCTTGCTCGGTGGGTTCTTTGAGTTGTGACAGTTCTATGCAGTAAAGAGGATCGTTTTCAGTAATAACCGAGAGAGGCTGGCAGTCGGAGAAGGTTCTGAAAGAAAAACAATAAAAAATATATTTACCGTTCAACTGACAATAACTGTGAATCAACTCCAGCGATAAAACATCATGTGTAGGAGCAAAACAACGGTATGTAAAATGACTAACCTGTGAAAACCTTCGTCATGAACTTCGGTAAGGAGCATGTGATTTTCCTCGATACCGGTGTCACTGGCTAGGATCTCGCGGAGTTCCTTCACATTGGCGGCCTGATTCACGCTCACGCCAATTCTCACCTGACGTGGCTGCTGCGACGTGTACAGAACGTTTACAAATAGATTAATCTGTTTATGATGCTGTGGTACCGGTACGGAGACACACAGGAAGGGATCGAAGGTATTTGATTGTCTGTGACATCTGGGGCAGGTCAAGCTTGATCTGAACTGCGCCTGGAAGACCGCGTGGACAAAGGAATTGTTGCACCTGACGTGATTAGCCAGGGTCTCCGCGGCGACGATGTCATCAGGTCTGCCAAATGAGTTCTGAAAGAGCAAAAAGTAACAGACACTATAATACCTTCCGCTCTAAGAATAAATTCTTCACAGATGTACTTCCGCCTCTATTTTTAGATGGGAGTTTCCTATCTTCATTCCCTTGTCATTTTACTTCAAGGAGAACCCTCTGTGTCTAAATACAGGATATACCACGTAATGCGGATATCCTTTAAGGGATTCAATTTTTGGTGTGAAAATGAGTTAAAATAATAAACTGAACTTTTTTTAAAGTTACGGATCTTTTATTTGTTCTTTAACAGGTATTTACTTTAAGCACTATTTTTAACTTGTGACGTCACACGCGTCGTTTAGCGATACTCAAATCATCTGAAACTTTAAAAAAAATTCGATTACTCGAAATACAATTTCTATACCCTAGAGGAATTTTAGCAATGGAACTTTTTCGTTTTTTCTTTTTCCAAATTCCCGCACCATCTCGGACGTATCTATCTCGATAGTTATTATACCCTCGACATATTTGACTAAGTAGCTCACTAAAAATTCGTCCTCCCAGAGCTGCCCAGACGACATGATACACCCTGCAGGAAATCCTATTTCTGGTAATAAGACGCGCCCTCGACACGTCTGTTAAAATAAATAAAATAAAGTGACAAAACCTTGAGGGTTACGCAACAAACAGATGAATCTTCCGCTGGAGCACCCTAGACCCAGATTTTCTGTTTGTCAACAGGCACGTCACGGAGCCATGCCGAGATCATATTAGTGGATAGGAACGTCGATCTTCGCGGTCACATACGTAGCTATTCTCTCTTGACACGATAAATCCACTGATCGATTTATTGACATTTTAACAATCAAACCCTGATAAACTCATAACCAAACAAATTCCTAACTCATTCTAACCAGAAGTCATTATCGCACAGCAGACTATTCCTGTACGCACGTACATACATCGACACGTTCCCATTCTATTTTTATAATCAGCACAGGACACTGTTCGACGTTCATTATTTGCTTTCGTTAATAACGCAAAAAGATACCTCGAGATTCTACGGGTAATACAAAACATAAGAGTTTCCAGCAGACATAGGCATTCTTCGAGGTTAACCATCGCGATACGTTGGGTTTCTTTTAATAAGATATTATACGCCTACATACATATAATGTGCACGAAACGAAGTCCTAACCTATTTCATTGCAAATCACTACCATTCGAAGTTTTCTTCTCTTGAAAAAAAAAAAAATTCAGGGAAGTGTCACAAATTTATATTACACAACATCAGAACGTTATGTAGATACTATATAGCAGCAGCAACATTAATACTGAAGTAGTAGGTTTTAATGGCGTCGAGCAATCGGTCAATGTCACCTGAGTACGTTTGCACCGGTGCGTTGGTTATGCGACACACTTCCAGATTGGACTCGTTCGACACATGTGGACATACCATATACTTATATGCGGTGCAGAGAGGTGTGCACACATAAGGCTATCACGGTAGTAAAAAGTAGAAGCATATTCTAATAATATAAACTTCTGATAGAACTGCCGTAAACATGAAAGGACAGAAGATAAATTTTATAATGGGCACGTATGTACATATATGCTTTTTTTATACACAATGTAAATAGGTAAGGTCGTTGGTCATATGCAAAGCGTTAAAAAGGTACTGCGACGGGAATAAATGAATTCCAAGGAATTACGTCCACGGATTATTAAAACGAAACGATCCTACGAGCTGTTAAGAACGCGAGCGAAGGTCAGTTTGTTTTCACGGCGTGAAAACAATGAGGTGCAGCGTTAGCTGCTGGGTGGGAGAAGGATGAAAGAAAACGAGCGAGAACGAAACAATAATGTATTCAGCGCGGTCTGCTCCTTCGTAAAGAACGGTCATGGTAAGGTTCACTTGGAAGTCCATGGGCTTACGCAATAAACTGACTAATAACGTATGATTCGCAGGACGGGAATGAGAGGAAAAGGAAAGAGTAAACGTGCATAAATAAACTGACTATTACAATAGAGAATTTGTAGCATAAAAGATTCTTTGAAACAATTGTACTTTGGTTATTGATTCTTTTGTGCTTGGAACAAAAAATATTTGTTTAAGGACATCGACTCAATCCAGTGGGATTTACTATCACATTGAACTGGGATATATGCTTGTTTTCTTGGAATCCGCAATGCTACGTATAAATATATATAAACTTGTACAAGGGCAGTTTCGAGGACATGCGGCGTTCACAACGGCAAGCTCATGTTTTTAAAAAAAAAAAAACTAAACCTTGGGACATGTGGCGTTGGAGTTCTAACCTATCTTAACCTATCGTGGCCATATTTTAACCCATCACAACTCCGCGTGTCTAGCAGACAAATTTTTTTCGAAAATTCGGTGTGAGTGCCGCCAATCGGCCCTGGAAGTACACGTTGTATATAGAATGTTACCAGAACCGGTCTGGAAACTGCCAGATGTCCTGGAACCTGCCAATGCACATCAGAAATGGTCCTGGAAACTGACTACTGACATATTTATAAGTGTATACACGGTCCAAATGTACATACATATATATTATACGAACTGGGATAAAGACGCAACGATAAATATCCGAGAGGGATTCAGGGCGGTATCGCAATCCCGACAAATTCTCTAGTTATCTGAGAATAAATACCGCGATTAGATTGCGAGTGTAACTATATACCTTTGTATCCGTACGCACGTATGTGTATGAATTTTTTATATATAGAAATTTAATACGAGTGCCATAGAGTGTAACGAGAGTAGTCAAAGTTTGCTTTAAGAATTAGCAACCGCAGCTGGTTACAATTACGATGTAGATAATAACGCTGAGTACAGTGGCAATGATACTCTGAAGTAGGAGACAGCAATGATGAAGATGACGATGATGAGGTACGCGTTGGATGTTTGTGCTGATTGATGACATTCTCTCGACTTGCCAGTCTCGCATTCCTAGTCGTCTGTCTCGAGCGTTGCTTCATTGCTTCTCTCTTTTTTTCTCTTTCTCTCTTTCTTTACGTCTTTTACTGTTTTTGTGCTTGTACAATGTATCATACACCATCGACGAAGTCATTCGCCTTCGTTTCATTGCATCACTCATTCCGATAGTCTGCCGTATGTTGAGAAAGCGCATGTAACAGTACATATAATTTCTATGTACCTACATAGTATATGGAAGTTTTAAGTAATGAGAAAGCTTAAGAAATATGTTTCTTCTCTCTCTACCTCCCTCTATTTTTATTTAATTATCACTTTAAGTTAATCTAGGCCTATACCTTTAGTCTACTGGTTTCTTTCCAGTGTGGAACATACACCAGCTATTTTCATGGTTATTGCCACCATAGAAAGTAGCGATAGAAAGGCATTCGTATGAGGGAACTGGAAATTTTAAGTGTTGTAATATCGTATGTACGCAGGGAATGTTCACTCGATGGAGGCCAGTGTATAGCTTCTTTCATTTCCTTTTTTTTTCCTCGAACGCGGTACAAAATTTAGGTTAAGGTCTTGCGCTCGTTTGTTGCCCCTCTCGAGAAACTGGCGCGGTTTTGATTGTAATAAATAAGTTATCTCAAGGTTTCTCGTTCTATCTGTCTCATTCGCGTATGAAAAACACGTAATGTTAAATAAAATATAATTATACATTTGTTTTAATATTATTTCTCGTATTTCAGTCACTCTTAAATGGTAGCGCGCATCTTTTTCAGTTTCTAGTAGCAGAGAGGTCGAGTGCTTGACATTATTGCATAATAGTTCTTAGACTCTTGAAATTCTTGACTAGGGAATGTATAGGCATATTGCATAGAGAGGATGGAGGCCTGGGGAAAGTTCGGAAAAAGGCTATTTGAATTGATGAAATGATAATGTGTGATTGGACTAACCTTAATAATTTTATATTTTTTCTTTGTTGCCTGATTGAGGTCCTCGTGCACCTTATCCAAAAGCCACAGTAGAAACTCCTGTGCATCATGTTGTAGATTGCCTCTATACTGACTACCATATTTGTCTACGACACTCTTGAATGCTGTGCTCATCTCAGGATCATATTGACAGCTCCAAATTGCCTTGAGTAACAGTGCAAGTTGTTCTGTAATCTCTCCTTTGGTACCATACTTCTTGGAATTGAGCTTGTTCCTCCTGGAAAGATCTACCTTATACTGATCTAGTACAAAATATTCAGCTAATATGTCTGTATGTGATAAACACTGTAGCACAGCATTCATGAAACATGTGTTGCCATGATTTCTTAATCCAATAACACCTGGGACTCTATCTGGTGGGATATGAGCAGGTCTAGGTGGAGGTACTCTAATATCATTTGCACTAGATCCCAGATGATCATCCCTGACTGTCTTATGATTTTGCACTCCAACGCTGGACATGTGCTGTACCATTTTATTGATAAACTTCTTCCAGGATGGTCTTCTAAACACTTTTTTATTACCAGTTCTGTCTTGATAGCCATTTGTATTCAATCTACCAATACCCTGGTTCGCTTGTATATCCTGACTGAGGTTCTGTTCAACAGGCTGTGCATTATTTCTAGTAGACTCCTTGGAGTCACGATGCTTGGGACGCCGACGTGACATTCTTGTTGTAGCACTTTGAAAAGGATTTCTAGGTAAGGTAAAGGTACGCTTAAGCTTAGGGCAATCCTGAATGCTTGTCGTCGTAGTCGTAGTGAAGTTGGTCGACCCTGTAACCGTCGTTTTCGCTGCACTTATAATTTCCTTCAAAGGTTTAACCTCTTCGACGCCCAGCTCTCCTTCTGACACTGATTTCATCACCGTAGTGCACTTCTCGAGGCTCATCGCCTACCACGGCAACGCCAAAGGATCAAGGGCACGAACCCACGTGCCCTTACATCACGCCACACCTGAACCCAATTCACTTCTCTTTCTCGAGGTGATTATCGCATTCCTCTTACATACCGAATCGAAAGTCGCGCACTGAAAAGACACTACCAGGAACCCGTTAACGCTTTCGAGCTCCACGGCGGCCATTTGCCTTTTCTTTCGGCTTCCACGATTCCACAACGGATCCGCCATTATGGTATAACTTTCGGCAGTAGCGACATCTTGGCTGAACATGCAAACTATAGAATGAAATATATTTGTTAAACATTATCAATGATAGTAAGTATAGAAACAATTATCTACTGAGGTACAAGTTTCTAAATGTAAATATGTTTTCGATTGGCAGAAATATCATGCGCCTTGTGCGTCAGCAAATGTATGCTCATGAAGTAATATTGGGGACAAGCGGAATCTCTTGCTTATCTAGTCCCATGCCTCGCAGGTTATTCAACTATTCATTCAAAAGATAAAAATTTATGTTTTCCATGTCTATTTATATTTATATTTATATTTATATGAATAAATGCTATTTATATTTTCCAAATTGTTTTGCTACTATTATAAAATGATTTAACAGTATTCACTTAAAAAAAAAATATTTTTTAATTGCTTTTCCAAATAACCAAGCAGATTTTCAGAAGCCACCACGTGGTCGAACAAAGGGACGCCGTACAATTGATTTTCTCTTAACCCGATAGCAAACGTAGCAATATGATTAATTTTCGAACACACCTATGACAGGTGCGTTCGAAGATGAGCAGAGAGTGCTGCGAGCATTGTTTCCTCGGTTCATTTTCGAACACACTTATGACAGGTGCGTTCCAATGGTTACGTTTCTAAGGAGGAAAATTTAGAGAAAATGAACCAATCGTACAAGAAATCGTTTGAGAAGACTAATATATTTTGTTAATCCCACTTAAATCTTTATGGAAACGTATACTAATTTACACGTACGGGTTTTAAACAGGATCTTAAGGGGGAATGGATCTGATCGCCAAAGTTCGAATTGACGGTGCTGCCGTGCGTTGTGGCCAGTCGTGGAAACACGCAACTATACTTTCGCATGCTTGTGTAACATCACGCTTTAGTGATGCTCAACAGCAGGATACGTGGAAGTGAAAAGATTCCCTATACACTTTTCCTTACTGTACTTAAAATCTGTTTTAAACGCTAGATATTCGACATTGTGGCTGAGTAAACGTAGTAGCACGTGTATTAATATGAAAATTTACAGTTAGTGTGTATAAAAAACATCTAACTAAATATAGTTCCAGAGGAATGAGCACCACTCGCGCGTTGGCACTATCCCTGCTACTACTAGCGTTCGCCGTGGTGAAAAGTTGAGTTTTAGGCGAGGGAAGTCGGCCAATTGACAGCTTCCTATATTCGCACCCAAAAATCTCGAAATTCGCTATACGGTAGCAATTCCCAGTGCTAAGGTGTAAACTTGGTACGCGTAAAACTTTCCCTGCGTGCCCCTTTTTTTGATTTTCATCCTTTGTTCTCTGCAACAGTGTGATAAGTGTTGGGTAGGAAACGGCAAAGGAATTGTCGTGGCGCCATGACACGTCTCTACGTTATCACTGTCGATATTCACTTGTGCTTTATATATTTTCTAAGCAATAATTAAAAAATCGGGCTCCGCAGGGAAAGTCTTTTTGTCGGAAGGCTTCAAGTTAGTGCAATCAATTGAGTGACATTGCTTTCTAGATAGAAATTTTTAGGTGCGAAGTTTCCTCGCTTCCAGCTCTTGTTCATGTGACATACTAACACAAAAAAGTGAATTCCTTTCCCCCTTAATTGTAATAAGTAACTTAAATCTTATGTGCGATTGGTTAATTCTTTCTACATCTGTACGTTTAAACTTACTCATAGTCTTTGACTACGTTCACACGACGGTGTTAAACCGGTTTTAGTTACAACCGTTTTAGTTATAATAGTTAAGTCTTAATCCATTCCAAATCTGTTTTAGTTAAACTGGTTTAATCTTATTCCAGTTTTAATCATGTCTTAATTCTACCTTAATCCTGTCTTAATCTTATCTTTATCCTGTCTTAATCCCATGTTAATACCATCTTAATCCTCCCTTAATGAATTTTTTTAATTATTGAATAACAGCAGAGGAGCAATTTGGAAAATGTAAGGAGCATTTAAGGAACATTTTTTTAGGCATAAATGAAATTAGGCATGAAATTTAACATAAATTTTTATCTTTTGACGCTAACTTCCCGACAGTCATTCGGTGCATTCATATTCTTAGCACTTCAATCGGTAACTCGATCTACGGGTATTACGCATGTACTTAGGATTACGTTAAACCACTTTCGACAAGACCTCTATTCTAATTATCTTCTATCAATGAAATAAATCTATTTATTATCGATAGATGTTTAAAAATGAACTTTTATGTATTATAGATGGTGTTTAAAGTGTTCATGAACAAAAAATACGACGACGTACGAATACGATAAAATACAAAATTATGGTACTATTAAAAAAAACGTATACTTACAAAATGTAGTAAATAATATTCTCACGTTTAATGTAAATAATCTATGTGAAATTACTCCATTAGTATCTGTACTTCAATGGATCTGTCGCTGCTTTCTTGGTATTTACATGAAAGTATTTACATGAAAATAATTTTATTGCCGTACAGTGCGTAGCTGTGGATATTCAATTACGTGCTGAATGATTCACTGCAACCGGATATCAATAATCAAACCGTTTCGAACATTATTTTTAACTGAAATGACCAGATCACATACTCACTTTCTAATTAATGCGACGTATTAATTATAATTTGAAGCTTAAAGAGTAGTATTTTTATTGATTCAAACACGACTTAAGGATAAAATGAAAGAGAAACAGCGAAAGGAGATAATCGCACCCATTTTAAATATCTAACATTTTATATATATTCTTAAATGTCTAAGAGGATTTTATATAATAATATAGTATAACGTACAATCATTAGGACCATTATGGAATTACATCATAGCTACTGCTTGCTATATCATTTATCCAGCTATAATACTATATTGACGTACACATATATATTATTGCGTGTTAAAAGTTTTATGCGATGAAAATATTTGTTTTGCGTTTTATGCATATCTCTATTTTTTCATAAATATTAATTGTCTTTTTTATTACCACTTGTATAAATAGGAATAATCAAAATGGTTTATTTTAACGTATTCGAATGAAGCGTATTCTGAAGATAAAAATTTTCAAAATAAACAGTATACATTACAGGCCGCATACGTGATACATGGTACAGGACGTATAGTGTTATATGAATATCTTAGAGAAACTAAATAAAAACTAAACGCAAAGATTTTAAATTAGGTTTTTAATGCATTCTATAATATTAATTAAGTGCTTTCTAATTGATTATTACTTAGGCTGCATTATATTATAGGCTGCAGAAAATATTTTTTCAATTGAAAAACATGTCGAATCCGTCTTCATCGTGTGGTGTATTTTTGCGTACGAGAGTCTGGGTAGTTAAAACGTTTGAGATTGCACTTTGGAATGATACGTGATATTCTAATAGAAAAATTTTGCTGACTCAGCTGTTACTTATTATTAGCACACGTAATTAATAGCTGTCTCAAACCAGTTTTGAGTCTGTCAACTGTCCTTCAATATGGTTGTATGTTACTCTTCAGCTACCAAGTGGATTTTGTGTTTGCTTTTAAGGTTTTTATTCCTATTGCCTTACGTGAAATCGTGGAATTTCACCTCTGTGAATTTACCAGAAGACACGCTTGCATGGAGATTCGCATTGTGGAGGAATAGAGCTTTCTTGGCTATACCCAGGTAATTAACCATTGAACCTTACCTATATTTCAGTATTCATATAAAAAAAGAACGTCTGAGGAGTTTCATACCCCTAGATAGAGTATGAGGGTTAAATAAGGTCTCTGAGGCAGACAAATGTATATACATAGAAAATGATTGAAAATCGACGCTTTCAAAAGGTGGCAGCAGAATCTAAATGCTAAATTAACATTAATCGAAGCTCCCTGGCCAGAGGTTGGTAGTTATCAAATTGGAGTATCGTCACCGATACTGTCGTCATTTCCAAATTCGGATTCTCAGAATGCTGGAAAGACTTGTCAAAATTTTCAAAGCGTCGTGGCCGTCGATACGGATCCTCGAGGTCGACTGTGGGTCCTGGATGCACCGCAGGATAATGACTGTCCGGCAAAAGTCATTCTCTACGACTTACGTAGAAATGATCAAGAGGTAATTTAAAAAATGACTGAAACACTATAATATTACTTAATTGCTATATTCCTTTTCTCTTGCAATATTTTCTTATCTTGATATTCTAATGTCTATATTATATTATTAGAGCCACGTGAAACTCTTTTCAACGTACTTGTGCAACTTGCATTTATTGCACAACGATGCAGAACTCAACTTTCGGCACTCGCGGCAAAATTGATGTTTACAAAGGCGTATACTCGAGCGCGCGTGAAATTGAGCAATTAATATCGCGAGCTCTAAGAACGCCATTAATGCGATATGATGTAATCGCCAATTCCTTTACTGTTACGTATAGCATATAAGTGGCTACTGCCATCTAGTTTCACAGGACTCATGATAAACATAAATCACGACTAACGCGTTCAATTAATTTCTCGTTTATATTTGCCCTTAGATAACGAGATCTGAATTCACTGGAGTTTCAACCAAGTATTTACGGAGTCTTGTAGTAGATCCTGTAATAAGTACTTGGGGCTCGAGGGCGTATATCGGAGACCCTGACGACGAGTCAATAATTGTGTACAGTCTAGGTAAAAAATTTTTATGTCTATTATTAATTGATTTTATCAACGAAATATTGAGTTATAAATCCTTGATTAATTTTAGGACAACGCAGATGGTGGAGATTGCGTCTTGTCCGTGGTAGTAATGTACCAAAAATATACAGTACCGACTTGGCCATATCAAGAAAATCCTCTTTACTATATTTGACAGGATATCCATCTCAGGATTTGTTCAGCGTAAATCTGGACGAGTCGCGAGAGGACGAAGGGCCACCAGCTGTTCTTGGAGATGTCAGTATATTTGTGTACTTCAGGAAAACGACGTTGTAAAATATTTGGAGAATGTAAACAAGTTGTACTTTACCTACACAGCTGGCCAGTCAAAATACTACAGTATCCTGGCTGGGTACCAAATTAGGATCATCGTTGGGTCTGTTTGCTGATTATAAAGGTGGTTTACATTATTTCATAGTAACAGAACGAGCCAGCGTACGCTGGGATGGCAAGCAGAATTTGAAAGTAATTAGATATACTGAAAGTAATTTTAATTCAGTGGCGTTAAGAAACACTTTTTTCGAACCCTCGATGATTCTGCATACAGGACTCTTTAGTAATCATCATTGGTTAATATTGAAACAGAATATTTCAATACGATTCTTTTGTTCTTCAGGCCGAGAACCATGCTGTTCTTCTACAGCGAGAAGACGTACCCTGCATTACCGACTACGTAATGGATTCTCAGAGAAACCTTTGGGGTCTAGTAAACTCTCGCCATCCAGATGGCACGAAGAAACATAATCTTTCAAAGCTTGGACGATCGCGTAATGTCAGCTTGCCATTTAGAACAGTTAAGGTTTACAAGTACAATCGATTCGCACTGTAATTACATTTTAATGTATTGAATAAATGTTTGGTACTTTTTATTTCATTTTTGTATCTGACGTTAACCTGGATGTTATCTAAATTGTCTCAGTCTCTGGGGTATTTTGAGAAAGAAAGAGGTATTAAATCAGAAATTCGTTTTGTCAAAGTGAAAGAGAACAAGAGACTGCTAATACAATGTTGCAGTATACTTCCCGAAATTGGCAGAAGTGTCAGACTGTTGAGCTCTGTTTAATGGATCAGATATCTTGCGGTTTGCGCAAGGACATTGTCGAACAGCTGGCGTGGGAGATTCATGAAATTGGAGCGATATCAGTAGTAGTGAATCAAGTGAAAGTCCGACAGCTTATATAGTGTATACATCTGTATTGTTAATATATTATATAGCTAATTTAAATAGACAGATAAACGAGTAAGTATGCGATGAATTTGAAATTTCGGACAGTTCCGAAACGGTGTGAAAAACTGTTTGGAATTATTAAGGTTTAAGTTTAAGTGAAAAGACTCGCAAGAGAGGTATTTAAAAGAAACTGCTTGAATTTCGATAACCAATTCATTTATTCACGCATTTATTACTGGATGGGCGTGCAGACACTGCAGCGATGGCGCATTCCAGTGGCGCCATCTCACAGATATGCGCGTGTGTCCAATTACTTTTTCTACAATTTACAATTTTTCTATTTTCTTTTTTCTTCCGGTTTCGATCGGGAACACTGGTTATACTTGTCCGATGGGGAAAGTTTATCTTTCCCTTTTCCTCTTGCTGTTTTCACTTATATTACTTTTCAATGCAACGTATCTTCGACAGTTTCGGGAATTCCTAACGCGTGAAAGGCGCTATCTGAGGTTCTTTCTCTCGTTTTCAAATGTAATACGTACACCTATATGTGTTCGTAATGGTGGGTCCAGTTATTCTGTTTCCCACAAGGCATGCATTTTCGAAAATACAAATTACAGTATTCGAATGGACGAAGTGTAATTGTCGTTTGACTAGAATAGCGCGATTCGGCATAACACGAATGGTAATAAAGTAAAGAAATTTTGAATAGAATAAATTTAGGAAAGAAAAGTAACCAAAAATTGAACAATACAGGTATCATATCTGGTGCACTTAAAATTTTGGTGGCTATTAAAACGCTAATGCGGATTGATATTTCAATAGGATTGTAGTTTTGTTCTTTTTGTTTTTTGACTTTCTTTTTCTTCCAAAACGGGTTTAAAACGTGATTGCTAGGGACTCCGATTAAAATAGAGTTGACAAGAGCCTAGGAATTCGCCGGTTTCTCGATTAAACTGTGCTAATTAATCCTCGCAGGATTTCACCAAGGGGTGAAGGGACACGGATGCTCCGGCACAGCCGATCTTGTTCTGAATGTAATCGTGGAAGTTGCTCTCGATTACCCACATCAGTCTCTTGTAACCAGGAAGTACCTGGGTGGCCAGGCGGCACTCGTTACCCTTCTGAACGAGCAGGAAGTTCTCGGATTTGAAGGAAGTCTCGGTATTCCACATATAAATATCGGATTGTCCTGAAAAAGAAACAAAAAACGTTAATAACACGTCTCAAGAAAATATAGTCATTAAAAAGGAATTACCTAACCTAGAAATTCTTGATAGGTAAACTTGTTACAAGGTATCGCATGTTTTATGACTGATTTGAAAAATATGAGTCATCTAAGGGATGGTATAAAAAACATATATTGAATTGCTATGCACAACTAACAATAAGCAAACTCACCTTTATTTCTGAAGAAGATGGCGCTACCATTGTCAGTACCCAAGAGAACAATCTTGTTCTGCTTAGGACCAACGTCAACAACGGAGCCACTGGCAGATCCCCTTCTGAGGTTGACAGTCTTGATACTGAATAGTCTGCTGGAGCTAAGGTAAGTGAAATAGAGGACAGAGGCACCGCACTGCTTCCTGACCAGAGCAATGTAAAGGACGTCCCTACGTGGACAGCCGAGAGTGACGGCTTTGGGTAAAACGACACGGTATCCGCGGCCGGACGTGACGTCATAAACAAGAATGCCTCTGTTGGCAGCATCCGATATGTACAAGTACACTTGACCATCATTGGCATAATCCACAACGAGGTACTGGAGTCTGGAGGCTGAGCTGACGAGGCTGCTGAGGTCTACGACCTTGACGACCTGTAAGCGATATACAATATTATTTTTTTACTTCTGAATTAAATTAAATTATAAAAATATCGTATGAACAATCAACATACCTTGCCAGTCTTGACGTTCACGGCTACAACCTTAGGTGGGCAACGTCGCACGGGTTGCTCAAGGGTGTTGACGATACCAGCATCCAATATCCAGAGGATGTCTTGAACGTCAAGGAAGATGTCGACAGCGCTTTGTATAGCGTTGCAGTTGCCTTCCTCTTGGAGTGACCAGCAGGGGAAAGGAGTCAGGGCAGCGGGACCACATCCCTTGGATTTCAGGGACATGATACCCAGGGTGAACGGTACTCCGGACTTGTATCTTGGCATAGCTACGATGCCCTGATCCTTGTATATCTGGGTCCTAGTAGCAATGACATTCCTTGGTATGTAACGACCGCTGGACTCGTAAATGTTCCTAGTGCTCTGGCAGGGCCAATTCAAATTTTGTCCGGATAGCGTGTATGAAAGTTCAGGGAGTAATTGGCGGTCGCAGGAAGCGGCACTGGCGACGGTTGCCAAGGCGACGGCGCAGAGAGCGCTCGTCAGGAACCCCATCATCCTGCACTGTAAAACGGATATCACAATTATTAATTAAGATATGTCTCAGTGTTTCACAGTTATCATGGGTTGATTATTTTTTGAAAAAAACAGAGGTAAGACGGTCCAGCGCCATTTTGGTTTAATATTAAAATCGATTAGATAATTGTCTGATATGATTGTCTGTAATTGAACTCACGGTATATTGTGACTGGAAACGGACGAGCAAAGTACATGAGAACTTATTTCGTGGCCATTATATATATAGCTGAGTGGGGACGTTCACGTCATATTGTTTTAACGCAGCATTTGTTTGGTGTTGCTGTTATTTCTTTTTATCATTTTGTTGCTTCTTCTTGTGCGTCTCTTTACGACATCGCTCGTCCCAATAACTTTTCGCGTTATACTTATTTCATGAGTATCTGCCTGCCTACGACTTTTCAAGTCTTGCGTGACGTTCTCGACAGGGTGACGTTTTTTTTGCAACGACTGCGCGAATAATCCGGAACACGCACGAACTGAGTATCATTAAGCTTTAGCTCGGTGCTACTGTAAAATACGAAGAAAAATAATTAATTACGATATAAATAGATTTCTTTTATTTTCTTATTTCTTCGGAATGTATATTATTAGTGTATATGAAAAAGTCGAGGTGGTCCAAAAAAAAGTAACAGGCTTTTAAGAATGTAAGAATTGCGCAATAATCATTTTATCGGGAACTCAATTATTCCGAATCACGTTACGTTTTTACTGTCGTACGAAAACATTTCATGCAAACAGGAAATGCGAGGGAGAGGAAGTCAACGTAGCGTGTCGTTGTGCAAAAGGAAGATTCTCCCCTTCCTGTATCATTTTGCAAAATAAAATTTAGTGCTCGGAAGGAAGAAAAGAAAATAATACTTGAACAATATAAACAATACCGAACTACGATAAACCATTGTACAATGAATGCATCGATTGATTAATGATTTGAATGATTCTATCGAAGGCCCGAAGTATAGGTATATGCTTCGTCCAACCTTAAGAGAATCGCGAAGAAATTCCGGAGCGTATTTCTTTTTGAGTTACGATTTTTGTTTTGGAAAACATTTCACAATTAGCTGTTGTCAATATGTATATCGTCGAAAGTGTATATAAATGGCGTAACACTGAGGTGGCTCAGTCTGCATCACCGAACGGTGTGGGGCTCGCGAAATAAATTTTCCGCAGTGCCAAAAAGGATTTTCTAAAAAGAAAAAAAAAGTCAAAAAAGTGACGCGCACTGACGTATAGAGCAGCTAGTAGTATTTTCAATACATAAAAATGTTCAGGTTTCTGGCGGTCGTCGTCGTCGTCTGCGTCGCTGGGACGTCAGCCATTCAATGGACTGGCGGTTCATTTGAATGGCCGTGCGCCACCACGAAGAGCATCTTCAAGACCAGTGGTCGTTACGTATCGAAAAACGTTATAGCGACCAGGGCAGCCATCTACAAGGATGATGCCATAATGGCATTACCCAGGTATTTAAATTGAATACATACTTGGTACTGTACTATTTCCTAATAAATAGTTAATTAGTCAAATATTATTATTAATTATTCATTTTCATTCAGATACAAGCCAGGAGTCCCAGCCACCCTTGCCAAAATATCTCTGAAGAACAAAGGATGCCAATCGACCATGACACCCTTCCCATGCTGGTCCCAGCAAGAAGAAGGTACCTGCAGCGCTCTCCAGAGCGTAGTTGATGTCTTCCTGGATCCCCAGGAAATTCTGTGGGTCTTGGACACCGGTGTCGTGAACAGTCTGGAGGAACCAATCCGCAGATGCCCACCCAAGGTGGTCGCGATAAATGTGAAGACCGGCAAGGTAAACTACATCACCTTGTTATATCTGAATTTATCATTATTAAAACGCACGTGTATTTCATTAATTCTGAATAATGTATTTGCCCACTAGGTCGTTAAAACCGTCGACCTCAGTGGTTTGGTCTGTGCTGCATCAAGACTGCAGTACCTCGTAGCAGACTACAGTGCGGACGGTCGTGTCTTCGTCTACGTAAGCGACGCAGCGACCAGAGCAATCCTTGTATAC
Organism: Calameuta idolon; assembly: GCA_030142285.1. Classification (NCBI taxonomy): domain Eukaryota; kingdom Metazoa; phylum Arthropoda; class Insecta; order Hymenoptera; family Cephidae; genus Calameuta; species Calameuta idolon. Next base: position 1,266,716 of record JARQSV010000400.1, read on the forward strand.
GACGTGACTTCAGGAAGAGGTTACAGAGTGGTACTCCCCAAGGCCGTCACCCTGGGTGCACCACGTCGCGATGTCCTCTACCTATCTTTGATCCGACGCTCCGATGGCAGCAGCTGCTTGATCTTCACTTACTTGAGCGGCACCAGAATGTTCTCCATCCGTACCGAATACCTCCAGAAGGGTTCTGCATCTGGCAAGGTTCACGATTTGGGTGCCAAGCCCCAGAAGATGGTTATCCTGGGAACAGACAATGGCAGCGCCATCTTCTTCAGATACGAAGGACAATCTGATGTCTACAGATGGGATGCCACCACCTGCTTCAAATCTGAGAACTTCCAGATTGTTCACCAAGGCAGCGAATGCCAGCTTGCTACCCAGGTCGTTCCTGACTACAAGAGAGGCAGGATGCGCGTCTTGGAGTCCAACTTCCCAGACTTCATTCAGGGTACCGTTGGCTGTGGTGCTAATCAATCGCTGAACATCATTGGACCCGATGCTCCACGGTGCCAAGAATAATTTTTCTTGGGGACCATCACGGAGAATCGATCTGGGGGACCGAGGAACTTCTTCGTCGACTGTTTAATCATTTTTTTTATTCCTGTAAATACCCCCCCCCCCCCGCTATCCCTCCGTAAAAATTGGCAATAAGAAACCCAAAAGAGTATTGCCAAAAATATATTATTCGAGAAATCCCAGAACCAGGAGGCAGGGATGTACAGAATGTTGAGATGCACATGCAGAACTATCAATATATGTACGCGCATTATTGGTTATCGAGCTAACACTGCTAGTCAAGAACGTGAGAAGAAAATTATCGATGAGAATGAAAGAAAAAGGACAAAATCAAAAATGATAGCACACTGGAGCGATCGTTCCCGAGGAAGATCCTGCGACGATCGATAATCGATAAAAATAAATTCTTTTAACAATGATTCTATTGTTCACTTTTAAATCGTATCCTTGACCACACTATTTCTTCCACATTCCTTACAAATGGGTCGATTTCCTTGTGGTCGTTGTAGTCAATGACTAGTTACAATCCCTTTCTCTTTGATTTTTTTTACGTAACTCACAGACAACGCGTATGAAAATTTCACTAAAAAAATCAAGCAGGACATGCTGCACGCGTAAACGTATGCCTATCTAGATACATATAAATATTCTGCATGCACGCAGTACAGCCACTCTACGAAATCGTTATGCAATTTGTATTTGTAGTTAACTTAGGTGGAACTACGATAGGAATTGCATTAAATCACACGTAGAATACCATTGGTATCGGGTGATTGAACTACACTCCCCCACATCCTTATCTACATACGCAAAATGGAATAGCGTTTCCAGTAAGAGTCGCTCGGCATGTTGGATATGCTTGAGCTTCAGGAAGCAATTCGAGCCGTTGTTCCGAGTGCAACGCTGCACCGTTGCGAAAGTGCACGCTGTTACGCATGTAGGTATGCATCCAACTGTAAACACGGTGGGGTATGTGCCATTGTGATTGAATAAAATGCGACCAATTAACGAAGACATACGAATTTGTTCTTTAAAGTAAAAATTGAAAATTATTATTTAAAGAGAAAAAAGAAAGTTTTTATCCAGTGAAGTATAGAAAATTCGAGAAATTCTATTGTAATGCAACAATCCAGTCACGTATTCGAAATCCTTGTGTTTCTACTAAAAGTCACGGGCGCTTTCACCTGAAAATTAAACGACAGATAAAATAAGTGAAAATGCCGTCCATTCTGTGGATTCGTGAAGCAAGTAGAGAATACTCGTTCATATGCAAACCTATGCAGCCATAAAAAACATTTTGTATTTAGTCGTAAAACGCCCATTCAAACACCTTTCGCGATATTGCTAACATCCTATAGACTCGATTCACAATCAGTTCCAGACTTCAACGACTCGTATATTCGGTCGGTTCGAGAACTATGTATAGCCGATTCGAACGTGGTTCTCTTTATCTACTTACTATATTCTTATTACACAGTCAGTTAAACACTTTCAGATGTCTTTTGATGCGGACCTTTTACCAAGGACACTGACAGGACTTAATTGTACAGTTTCTGTTATGTATCATTATATACTGGTCGTTATCATTTGAAAGGAACTCTAGTAGCACATACTACGTAATGAAATAATTGGCGCCTTGAACGTATATAGATAAAGTCCATGTAATGCAAAATTATCTGATGTAACGATGAATGCAAAACTTTTTTTATACGTACACTGATTGTGAGTATTAAGAAATTGAAATTTTTGAAATACCCTGTAATCCGTATACTGTATATGATTACAGATTTAATACTAAAATAAATAATGACAAGTTTTAATTTCTCAATAAGATTTTTTGCGTGTCTACTTGATATCAATGATCTTGCACATAAAGGCTGGGAAAGGCTATTGAGATCAAAGTTTTACTAACGGTAGCAAGAACGTTGGGCCAGTTACCAAAAGGACCGGTATAAATATATGTACTGCATTTTACATAATATACACGTATGTAGTTTAACAAACATATGCTTTAAGAATGGAATTATTTCTTGCGATATCCGCCGTGACTTAAGCAAGAATCACTGAATTCTTCCCTTCGCTTAATACTAAACAAAGCGTTAACTTCAAGACACATTATTGTTAACGAGCACGAATAATTAATCGAATAAACAAAAAGTAAAATTACAAGAGCAATGAATATATTTACTATAGCATTAACTGTAATGACTTTTCGTTGTATCCCGTCAAGTCATTGTCTTTCCTACTTGTTGTGCTCTGTATACGTCGTTCTCATTAGTCCCAATAATTAATTGTATCGGGAAACAATGATAAATATTTCAGCAGCACGGTGAATCCCATTAGCAGAGATTTAATTCTTCAATTATGTCACAATGACTCGATGAATTCTATTGACGAGTGAACCCCAGCATGAACGGTCGATAAAGAAGTTACCGATACGCTCAAGTTACCAGAGAATCGATCGAGTGCACTTGGATTCTATGTGCTATGTATGTATGGCATTTGCAGTAGTCAGATAGATTGAAATTAAGTAAAATGTGAATGTAATAATTTCTCTGCCTATTCATTGTTAATAGTCACCAAGCGACAAGGCTGTACGTCCGGGTTTTTAAATTTTTTCTTTTTCTTCTTCTTACTACTATACGTATCAAAGAAGTGGCCCCCTGTGACCTTAAATGACACGGCTTCCAGTTGACTTGACATTTGACTCAAAGTCGACACGGGTGTTGACTCGAGTCACTACTGGTTTCGAAATTCCGATTTGGTTTTGGGCCCGTGATCAATTATCTTGAGACACTATCTCAAGCTCTCTGACTGTCTTACATGGTAACGGCCCACATGGGTTTGTCAGAGATTGGCCTTGCTATTAAAAAAATAATCCGACCTTTCGAAAGGTTATTATGACCCACGATAATTCACTTTCCATCGAGTTATTCAAGTATCGACTTAGAGCGTGTTAAAAATTCTCTGGTTAGAAAACAATCTGCATAATCCTGTTCGCTCCTATCTATGCGATTGCATCATATACAATTGCCCATAGAAAATAATTAAAAATTTCGCTATGGGACGGCGAGAAAAAACGGATAATATTTTACAAACAATTATTGTTAATATCCTGTATGGCATTTCTGATACCTTTCCCTCGCGACAATCAAGGATATCTGTCTTTTGGCAAAAACAGTGAGAAAGACGTAGGAAAAAAAAAGCAGGAGATAAAAAGTATCTCGATAGTCAATCAAGAAGTGGGTGTGTCCTTTCGTTTTAATGTCGTGGGACACCGGTACTCTGGAAGTCTACGTATATCCAGGTGTAAAGGCACGACTGGGGTTCTATGTGTGTAATGGGGTTCTATTCTTGACTGTACTTCGTGTCGGCGTATATGCTTAGTTTATATATACAGGGTGTTTCACGGCAAACGCACCAGCTCGATAGTCACAAATAGCTGATTTCATCAATCGGAGCAGTGTGGTATCATGCAAAAAAAGAAAGTTAATGTTTAACATTATTAATATCATGAGCTTCACAATCTTTCTTTATGTAAGAAGGTCACAATGATTCGATTACCGGAATTGTTGAATCGCGCGCTGGTGCATATGTATAACCCTGTACGTACGTGGATTATAGATACACATTCAAGAAATACGAGCAGAAACGTAGCCCAATTGAGAACAGGTAAAGTTTTCCTGTCTCCTGTCTCTTATGTATCTATGGGGACCTTAAGTCCCCGACGCTGCTTTACTCACAGGGAAATTAGATCAGGCCCCGCAGACGTCAGTGGAACTTGCTACACGTCGGAGTACGCACAGGTTCTGTCTATAAGGTGTTACAGAAGTGTTCTTAAAAGTTACCTATACAGGGTGACTAGGGCGGGCAGGATAGTGTGTGAGGTTTTGAACAACGTTTTGGGGGGCCCATTGTATTTTACTCAAGACGATAAGAAAAAAGAAGAGTGAAATGAGGTGGGTCGTTATTTTTAAAGAATTATAGTTATATTGTATGTATGACGAAAAATCGATAAGCGACTGACCTCAATTATAAAAAAAAATCTTATGTGTGCACGAAAGTGAGTTTACCTATTTATTTGTTTAATCGAGTGTTTAGCAAGTATACGTACATGGTACGCGTGACTTTCTTAACATACACTTTTCAATGGAATCATTTGAACGCTGTCTAAAAATTATAAAGTATTTCAAGATTCGCCAATTCTTGATTTAGCGTATCTCAAATTTTTCCTTTTTGCTCGGGTCTTTTGAATTACATAAAAAAGATTTAATGTACCAAACTCGAGGTGAAATTCTTCGACTTTTAATTTTTTTTCTACTGGATCGGTCTTAGAACCTGACATGTCAACGGCCCACGATCATCAATCAATTTTGACGGACGGTCGAGTACTCGTTTTATCGATCGAAGGATGGCGATCAATAAAACTAATCGATGATATTCTTATGGAACGACCAAGATCAATAAGTGGTTTTGAATCATACGACGATCAAATTACATTGTCACATACGCAATTTCATATTTATAATTATTATAAATTTATCAAGTCATTAAAATAATATTCATTATTTTATTTAAAAACACTATCTATTATATGATCCGTATGCAGCATATCGATACGATTGCTAGCTGAGTGAATATATACAATTTGTATTTAAAGTGAAGCTGCATAGCTGATAGCCACAGATAGAAAACATCATTGTTTCATCACTGCATTCCTATACGCATTCAAGAAGAGAAAAACAAGTTTAAGAAAATTTAAATCACTTTAACCACGTAGGAAATCTAGAAACAGAAAATTCGTAGTTACGTACTTATTTCCATATATGGGTGATGAAGCAGATTTATAAAGTATTTCAAAACTTTCTTTTCTTCCTCTTTTACATATTTGGTATTCTGGTGAGTAGTTATTATTCCCGGTACACTTTTAGACTAATTTTGAGTTTTATTTAATCACACACAATTATTATAATCAGTAAGTAGTAACACCTTGCAGTAATGCATAATTATTAGACACCATACACAGGACTTTTGTTACTACATTTATTGTATATTCCAATGCTCCTTATGAAGCAGCTATTGTTCCAAGTCAATAAGTGCCATTAAGTCACTCTACGGCTAACAAGTTTTTTAAATAATATACATGTAATATACTAATGCGTATTGTATGTATCTTTATAGAATATTCTTGAGCCTGATCCTGGTGGCTTTACGGTCTCCGACTATAAGATCAGCAGAGGTCCTGGAGACGATAGCTCAATGGCCTCTCTTGGACTTTGCATTGCCCTATGATCCGGCTTATCTGGAGCAATTTCGACCTGAGAACGTGGTGCCAACTGGCATCGAGATAGCCTGGCATAGGATCTTCGTAGCGACACCAAGACTACGTGCAGGTGTACCCGCAACCTTGAGTTACATCCCACGTGACGTCCCGCTAGGAAGTAGTCCCCAATTGCAAGCATATCCGTCTTGGGGCTGGCATCCAGCTGGTAGAGGCGATCTAAACTGCTCAGGTCTTATGTCTGTCTATCGTATAAGGGCAGATCGTTGCAATAGACTTTGGGTCCTTGACAGTGGAGTCATGACATCCATTGATGATTTCCAAACACCTTGTCCACCGAAGATACTTATTTTCGATTTGCAAACTGATCAGCTGGTGCGACAGATTAATTTTCCACGAGAGGTATTTTAGCTTGGACATAGAAGTAATTTTTGTTAATGATTGCCTGATATACAAACTTTACGCTTTATCATCATTAATCATTTATTAGGTTGTCAGACTGAATAGTCTTATGACTAATTTGATTATCGACGACACCTCTGCGACTAGCTGTGATGATGTCTTTGTGTACATATCGGATACTGCTTCACCAGGTTGGTAATTACCTGGGAAAGAATGAATAATTGAAAATGAGCTCAGTTGTGCAATTAATTGTTACTATTAATTAGGCATTGTCGTTTACGATGGAGCCACCGACAAGAGCTGGAGAGTAGGTCACGCATCTATGTTGCCAAATCCGGATTATTCGACATACCAGGTTAGAGATTTAATCAGTTAATTAATTCAAAACGATTTGGGTTATTAATATATTTATTTATTAAATAGATCGGTGGCGATACTTTCGAACTGTTCGATGGTATCGTTGGTCTTGCTTTCTCACCAAGACTCGGAGTCTTATACTATCAACCTCTGGCTACCGACCGACTCTTCAGCGTGTCCACTTCCGCTCTTCAGGCAGGCTCACCACCTTTTGGAGAGCAGCTTCCGGTGACTTTGGTTGGCCGAAAGTCCAGTCAGGGCGTGGGGCTTTCGGTCGATCCGCGAGACGATACTATTCTATTCGCACCACTTACGGAAACCGCGATAGCATCCTGGCAACCGCAGAGTAATAACCAGAGGTAAGAATAATCAGCAACGGTGAAACAACGAATATACGATATAACTAAAATGCAATTATAGTATATAAATATTTTACTACTTAATATATAAAATATTATATAACGTAATATAATACACATTATTAAAGGGTAGTTTGGGGACAATTTGAGATATACAACGTAAACATTCAGGATAACTATATAGCTTGAGGTTGAACTTCAATCTAATTTCAACAGAACGCATGCTTTGAGGACCATAAAGCAGACTGTCACACAGAATCTATTTATATTTTTCCAATGTTACACACCCAGTGTCTATGATGGGCTTAAAAGTTTCGTTAGGTTAGAATATATATTATATATAATAGTAAAGTTACTTGTTACATAGTCTTCATATATATATATATATATCAGACATAAATGACATGTTAAGTGAAAGCGTATAATGGCTGATATCTAATACAGGTAGTATAATGTCAATCGCAGAAACTAAATGACAAAATTGCTATAATAATTAAAATGGGGTTACGTATCTTTAAACGTTGTACTGTAAAGTCATCCTAAAAGGATTAAAAGGATCTCAGAAGCAAAATCATAAACTAGTATATAGTAAACGTACCGTCGTGTATATATCAAACTACAAGATAATTAATGACTGATGCAGTATATAAATGTCAACTAAGCATCGTTAACACGTTATTAAAGTGCAATGCGAATTTCCCTGTGATTTTTACAAAATCAGTAATTAATTACCTGTCAAGACTAGTTAAGTTAAATGAAAAATAAATGGCTTTATATAAGTGTCAATTAGTAATTTCCCACCGTGCAGAATTTAAGTAGGACTAACCATGCGTAACATCCAGATGAACACACGAACGTGATTCGTTGATCCTATTTACATCCTGCAGGATAAAAAACGAATCAATATTTATTCCCATTATCTATATCTTTTGCTCCTGTCATATCACCTCGATCTGTATTAACGATGACTTTTTCTTTGTTTCAGAATTATCGCCTACAGTCCTGAAGAGTTACAGTTCACCGCCGAAGTACGGTGGGTAGAAAGAGACAACGGTAACGTGTGGGCTCTTTCTTCAAGATTCCAGAAATTCTTCAAGCGCGAAATTGATCCCCGTGAGATAAATTTGCGAATTATGCGAATCCGTCCCGAGGAGAGCACACCGTCGCCTACTGGACTACCGTATCGTCAATTGGACGGTCGTCATTATTATAACAACAATACTCTATATTTGTAATGGACCAATTAGTAAGGAAAAAAGACAATTAAACAAACTGAAATTAAGATAAGCGACAAGTAATACTTTGATATAGATAAAGATATGGAGTCGGGATATCTGAATTGAAAGGACGTGTAGCACGTTATATGCGTGGCTTCAAAATTCCATCGTTTACGCAACGCACGTTGGTATATATATATATATATATATATATGCTCATGTGCATATGGATATCTATGTATGGATGTTTATTTCCTTCTTTTTCGCTGTCCTCGGCGAATTCCATGTCTCTACTTTCTGCATGTACATGGTACAGTGTGTTTCAATTTGTGGATTTCTGTATACGTACGAGAGTTCCGGCCACGTTTGTTAATGAGACAAACAAATTGGCAGGACGTGAAACTAGCTCGTTGGTCCTTTAACCATCTTTAAATTTGTTTTCAGTATATTCGTCTTCTTTTTGTCGCGTGTCATTAGGGATTCCACGTATTCTTGGACTGGTAGAATTTTTATTGAAATATTTCATTTCTTTATTTTATTCAAGTAACATTCCCACAGCCTGTCTAAATAGTTCTTTTGTTCGTATCTTTTGAAATAAAGATAGTCAAATTAGGTCAATATGGTTCTATAATGCATTTTGGAGTTCTGTAAAATGATTAGAAAATTGTGTCATACTTGTATTATTGTACAGTTCATATTTTCAAAATAAATTTCCGTAATTGTGTATTGTTAAAATTAATTTCATCCTAATCTTTGAAGCAATTTTTTATCGAAGATAGAATATGTAAAATTGAATAAAAAATCGTTGAACAAGAGATTCGATTACATAATGTAGTTTTAACGATAGATTAATATCATATATCCATAAATGAATAATTACGTCAACACGTATGGAATTACAGCAAATTATTCCCAATGTACAATGGATAAGCAATGGAGAGCGACATTCCATTGCAAAGGTACACAGCGTTCGAAGTTAGCACATGCTAAATTGTTCATTCGCAATGTTACACGATCATCCATATCTAATTCCAGGGCCAATTCGTTACTGCAGGCTACTGTAATGATTTATAGTAGCCTAGTTCGACTGTGAGAGGAAAAAACAGCGAGTAGCTATCGGATCTGAGAAACCATTGAGTAAATAAAATTTGCATAAACGACCGTAACAAATTTTACGACACACAAAAATATTTCACCATTATTATTCTCTATTAATTGCCATTATATCAAGAATCTGTATATAACGATCAAGTATAAAACACCTATTTTCAGTTATGTGAGTTATAAGGTATGAACTCTAGAACGGGACATTTTTAGTAAATTAAACACACTATACTTTTTTTCCCCACAGACTTAATATTTCACTGTTGAAATACATCGTGTTCCATCACACAATGCAGATCAGAGACAGTGATCAAAACAATAGCGCGAAATTGAAACGCCCCTGTGGAAAGATTACCCGTCTTGCATTTCAGTATACAAGGAGAGAATCTACTCAGGCGACAGCACAATGTAAATTCAGAATTCCCATTGAAAATGATGTCATTAATGTCAACTGGAAATTAACCTTGAGAAGGTCCAAAGAGTTAACCTTAGCCATGACTCATTGACCATAATCATTGACGTTTGTCAGGAACAATTGAACGAGTACTATGAGAAACTAAAAATTCAAATGTTTTCGGATATCCGGTCGAGTGATTGACTCTGGTTCCTCCAAAGTTTCATATGGTAAACATCAATTTGTCACGCAACAACGGAGTGACCTCGAAAATGAATCTAATTAGCCTGATTTGATATTTTTAAAATGATATTCCATTGGTCTGCCAATCGTTTAAATTTGCTCTACATACCAACGCATTCTGGTGGATAAATTTATTTTTTAATTTAAACTATAAAGTATTTCCTGTTCCACTAAAATAAATGTAACAGAAACATAATATCAGGTTGCACGTATCGATTTATGCGGTAACGATCCATAACGAGCACATAACATATTTATCAGATCACAACTAATAGACTAATATATTTTTCTAAGAAAATTGATAACTAAACAAAAATTTTTATTCTATTTTAGTACAATCGCATTATTTAACTCTCTTTCTCTGTTAGTCCTGATGCAATAACCGTTACTCCATAGTACAGCGTGACCACGTATAACACGTGCAAGCTATAGGAAGATAACCATTCTACGCATGCATACGTAAACTGATCAGACAACAAAACTCATTTAATTTATGCCTGAAATAAAAGTATAAAATAACGTTAAGGCTTCCAAATAAGAAGCTATAAAGATCTGCATTCTTCGAAGTCACGTGAATGTCAAGCAATCAAGTTAAATCACGTGTGAACTTCTCGTATGCATTTCCGTTATCCACCCAGGCTAATAACAACAATAATAATAATAATAATGGTGACGTATACAATATTTACGTATTTTCCCAGAACCATGCAGTCACGTATACCAATTGTATCCTAAATTATTTTCTTCGAGGTGCTGACGTCATCCACCATACGTTATTGACGCCACAAACTAAACACGCATGATGAGTAAACGTTAGCATGCAAAGAATAAGAAATATTAAGACATGTTAATAAAACATCGAACATTTGTAAAGAGAGTCTAAAAGAGTATAGCATTAGCTTATTTGTTTCAGATAAGATACGTGCACAGTGTTGACTACATTTTTCTGAAAATAAAACGTTTACTGTAATCAGTATGGCATCATGAAAAAATATTTTTCTATAAAATGTCCATTTTTAGGAAAGTATATACTAACAGTAGTACGTAAGAATGAAAAAAAGTCTTAAATTTCAAGCTGAATGATTACAAAATCTTTAATGAATTTTTTGAATTAATTGATTTCAGTATTGTCATTGTGATGTAATGTTAAATCGTCGGGAATGTTATTGAATAGACAGCGAATGCTATTGCATATATTGATAGTCAATATCGTCAGCAAAGAGGAAGTAAATAAAGAGTACAGAGTTTTATAGTAAAATTTCCAGTGACCGAATGTTCGTGTTAAAGCAGTGCCGACATTAGAAGCGGTTTCGCCCGATGCCTGTGGAAATCACAGTCGACCGTTGACCGTCCAAGTGGTCAGATCGGCATAACCGGAATATCCGTGCCGGGGCCAGTGATAATAACTAGAAAACGGAGTTGAGGACGTCCGTCGTCACGACGGATTGAGAAGCAAAGCGTGACGAGACGATATTTGCCAGCTACGTAGGACGGGAACTCTTTGATTATTTAGTGCGGTGAAAGTGGTCAGTATTGAAATGAGGAAAAGATAAAAAGTCAATTTAAAAAAGATCACCAAGAAGAATCAAAGTGGACGACATTTCTTGATGTTATCATATTATAATACGTTACGAGAGTATTACCGAAGCGAAAAGCCAAGCGCCGATTGTCAGGAATTTTGAAAAAAAATATAATTAAGGATTTGAAAAATTTTGATACACAATGGTCGCGAAAGGCTTTATTTACAGGTAAGAATGGGGACAGTAATTAGTTGTGCAATTCCATAAATCAGTGAACTTTGAATTTATTGCCAGTTTGAGAATTCGTAATTGCGACGTGAGAGGTTAGAGATTTGTATATGCAGTCACGTTTAAAGTTACTCACATTTTGAGGGGACTTATTTACGTTTCGGTTCTGTAAGAAGGTGGCCCCTCAAAGTGGAACTGGTGTCGTTGCCCGACTATATATCCATCTCGTGTTACACTAATGTTTTTCCGCAATATTTTGTTAATAAGATTTTTCCCATCAGTCGATCTAATTAATAATGGATCTATGAGATTGTTGCCAGATACGTTTTCGCATAATTATTTAACCTTTTCTAGGGCTTTAATTGCGTGCAGATAGTATCTGGCATACGTAATGTATATAAAATACAAATTACTATCTGGCGCGAACGCGTTGCGTAAAATTGCGGAAGACAAAGCGTGCGAACTTTCTTTCTGTTCCTTCTTTCCTTTCAGTTCTCTTCGTCGCTCTCAATCCTTTCTAATTTTTTCTTTATCTCTTTGGCCACAATTTTTCACATATCACAGTTGAATTATAAATACTTGGCTTGACCTTAGATGTGTATTACACAATGATTATCATGTATAATTTTTACTTACCATCATAACAGTTAATCAACAATGCACGAGGATAAAATATGCCGTCACTTATGCATAATAGCACAATTTTATTTCCCCTCTGTTCCTTCACCAAGCATTTTTATTTTACATACCTCTTATTTTTCCCCTCTCATGTTTTTTCTGTGTGCCAATCGATTAGTCGCATAACAAGTATAAATCATCTGCCATTGGGAAAAATAAAAAATTCTTTATCGTCAGTCGTAACAAGATCCGCTTTTGCGTATATTTTACTTTTCCTAACTTTGTTCTAATACCAGTTGCGCTGATAAAGAAACCATATGATCGATATATGAATGAAATATCGGGTGACTTATTCGCATTGTAATGTGTAAGAGGATGGCACCCCGGAACGTATGATACATGCAGAATAATGTATGTTGAAAGAATCACGTAACGTTATTCGAGTTAGGCTTAAAAATTCTTTTAAAAAAATGGCATCAGGATGTATACGAAAGGCTGATTAATGAAACAACGATAAAAATGTAAATCGCCAAAAATATTTAATATTTCAGACGTTCCAAACTGTCGTCCTACTCAGGCACAGCAAAGCACACGTTTTTGGCAGTATTGCTGTACGCATTCTTTGGATCAATTAATTGCCAGTCAAATCAGCAAAACAATCTGCGCGGTGTATATTCATGGAAAGCTCTCGAGTTTGCATTTCCAAGTGAAAGAGCCAGAGAATCTGCCATTAGCAGGGGTGAATTTATACCAGGCAGCCCATTGCCAATAGACGTGGACGTATTTTACGGGGGTGAGTTACGTCAAACCTATATATTAATCATGCACGTAAAATTTCGTAGTAAATTACCAAGGCTACGCTGAGTGTTGTCACGCTATGAATGTTAGGCAATTAAACTAGAAAACAGAAACAAGTTGACCTTCCTTGTACATCAATACTTATAGGTAAAAGAGGCCCTATGGTGTTTCTTTCTATACCACGTTTTCAAGATGGCGTTCCCGTGACAATTGGATACGTTAGTAACAACATGACTCGAGATGGAAATCCAATAATAGTACCGTATCCCGATTGGAATTGGAATCGATTAGGTGGCTGCGACGGCATTACCAGCGTTTATAGAATTCAGGTAAGTTTATATGCTTTATTTAATTCATATTAAATTTAACGGAAGTTACGACAAAACTACTATGAGACGAGTTTAGTTGAATATTTATGCTTTTTCTTTCTCTTTTTTATCATCGATCAGGTTGACGCGTGCGGAAGGTTATGGATTCTTGATACAGGGAAATTGGGTGACCGCCAAGTGTGTCGTCCACAAATTTTGGCATTTTCATTGACGTCAAACAAACTGTTAAGAAGATACAGATTTCCCAGAGATCACTTCAAGGATGATTCCATATATGTTACTGTCATCGTTGACGTTCGAGATTCTGAAGGTTTTTGTAGAGATACGTTTGTCTATATCGCCGATGTCACAGGATTCGCACTTATTGTATACGACATGTACAATAATCAATCTTGGAGGATTCATAATAATTTATTTTACCCTTATCCACCTTATGGGACTTTCAATATCAAGGATGATAGTTTCGACCTGATGGACGGTATCCTTGGACTTGCCCTGAGTCCTTACAAATTTAATCATGATCGAATTCTGTATTTCCATTCGTTAGCCAGTCGCGTTGAATCTTGGGTACCCACTTCAGTGATTAGGTAATCACGTTAAATGATTATAGTTTATGAATTAATTAATGTTAAAAATTATTCTGGGCCATACTGTTTTTCTTTTATAGGAATTATACAATCTTCAATGATGATCCTGATGCTTCTCCAAGATCCTTTCAAGCTTTTGATAAAGAACGATCTTCTCAATCAGCTGCTCAAGCTATGGATCGAAACGGTGTCCTTTTCTTTGGATTATTGTCCGATCTTGCTATTGGCTGTTGGAATAGTCGTGATTATTCATACGGCGGTGATAACATCGAGAAAATCGCGGTGAATTCAGAGACATTACAATTTCCATCGGGATTAAAGGTACGTGATGAATGTTTTTTTATGATATATCAAAGATTTCGATGATTATGGAATACTTCCAGTAACGGCCGAGTGGCTCTTTTACAGATAATCACAGCGAAGAATGGACGTCAAGAATTATGGGTAGTGACGGTATCGTTTCAAAAATTCATGAGCGGTTCGTTGACACCAAATGAGACGAATTTTCGAATTCAGGCTGCGTACGTTGACGAACTGGTACGCGGTACCAAATGCGACGTTGCCAGCCTTGGTATCAGCAATGTCGTTGAACGTCCAACCACAGGAGGGTACGGGCCGATTTTATTTACTAAGTAAGAGCTAATTAACAAAAGGACATGAGTCCCCGAGGAATTGATCAAACGTTAATCAAAAAAAAAAAAGACCGGAATACCACGGTGTCGTAACCAATTGTATTTAAAAAATTTAATCAAAAATCAAAATCACCGCTGTATTCCGTACTCTTCATGTATATCGAGGTAATGAGAAAGTATTGATGGAAAAAGTAAGAAAATAAAGAAAACAAACATGGGCCTCCATCATCCCTTCTACAGGATTAGACCAGCCCGCTACACCTTTTATATTGACCACGGATGAGCCATAACTACGTGGATCAAGATGTGCATGCATGAAAACGTACGTCCACTTGCGTGACTTCGGAGACCAATAAGAGGTGGAACAAATGGAACAAACGGAGCAATCAAATCTTTAGGATTTAAGTTTATTTCCGTATACCCAGTATATGAATGCCATTAAGTGAAATTATTCATTGTGATTATTATATCAATTTTTATCTTTTTTTTTTCATCGAGGTGCCATCTGGAACTCGTTTTCAAATATTTTTTGTAAACCAATATATTTCCTGATTATTGTATTGAAAATCTTTATAATGTAGGTATCGAGAACAGCGGATATGTCTAGATTTATTAACGTGCGAGAGAAGTGTGACTGTCGGGTGGTGACGTAAAGTGGCCGAGAAAGGAATTTTCTTTCTTGTCGGTTTTGACGAAATTCTTGGAGATTACCAATCTCATGACACCCGTCGAGTTGGCAATTCTTCTAGAATAAATTTCTAGTTTGTTAGAAACTATATATATGTATACATGTCCACAACATGCAAAATATATAAGTGGACTAGGAAATGATTATATACTTACCATATATCTTTAAATTAATTATTTAACGATATTATTAATTATACTGTTGCAACATATTTAATGAGAGTGACGAAATATTGTGAAATTAACAATAATAAAGAATTCAGCAGTAATTGACAATTATGCATTTTCCCGACACGTCAAATTCTGCTTTCTCTGTCCTGGTGGATAACACATCATTTTTTAAAATTTCTGTTACAATGGCCCCCCCCCCCCCCCCACCCCACCCCCACCCATCTCGCCCACGTATATGAAGTGTTATCGTGTTAACCCGTATGTTCCAATTCAAATGAACTTAATACTTAAAAAATATTTGTTTAATCTCGCATCGCGCATGCAATGATTGGAAACGTGTATACCTATAGCGTGACTTTAATATCCGCTATAAAAATCGCGGCCGTTTATTTCTTGCTTCCTAGAAATTTTTCACACTGGCGACTGATTGGCATTCTTACGTGTAATAAATACAGTGCTTTAGAAAATATAGGATTAGAATAACCGTAACATTATACATAATCGTCCTATGTCTTCAAAGTTCAGATAAAAATTTTTGATAAAATGAAAAAAATAAATAAAATCAATTATGACGCGATGAATAAAACATTTTAATGTTTAAGAAATCATGGAAAGTTTAAGAATCTTTATGTTCGTTAGTATACAGCTAATGCAACGTTTCTCCGCTTGCTGAATCGAGGTTAGTAGTTAATAAAATTTAATTAATATCCCATACAGCATTTTATGTAAATTAATTATGTATTTGTACAAGGACAATTTTGCTCATTTGAAACGCGTAGAATCCATTTCCATATTCAATGCGTATTTGGTCAGTAGGCAGTGACAACATTAGGCATATTGAACACAATGTACTTAAACTAATATATCAGTAATAGTTTTCCTCCAGACGACATATTTCACATAGGCCATTTCTTCTGTATCAATAATCACTAAGTGTAAGTCGTTTCAATCACGTTTGAGTTTAATTGAAGAATCGTACCCTTGGAAATGAAAATGTTTTCAATAGGCCAACTGATGATAGGGGTCCATAGTTTTATCTTTATTCTGATTGATCCTTTGCTGTAGATATCATTACGATGTGCATTATCAATGTCTTTAAAATAACTGCAGGTAGAATTCTTTCAAAGAATAGTATATCCGCTATGACGGTAGTCATCAATCAAGGTCAACTCCTCTTACGAATTGTAGATTTGAAATCTGTGTATAAGGAACGAATCAATTAAGGCTCCATTGCTAGACTTCGATTTATCAAAAATTCAAATAATTTATTTTACAGATTCGCTGACTTCACTGCTAGAATTTTAATGATATCTAAGACAGATATCAGTTTAACTGATTATTGTACGTTAAAGTTGATCATCAAAGTCGCAATAGGAAATAAGTAAATAGAAAATGATAAATTGCTTCATCTAGTTATTCAGTATGAGAGTCTTCTCTATATTTGTGACTGGTTCTTATAAAAGAAAATTTGTAATCTACAATTTAATCGAAGTATAATGAACTGAATTATTCTTATGCATGAACTGACGATATCGTCGCGACGTATTATAACTGTATCTCGTTTGTGAAATATAATACTGAAAAAATAAGGCAAACTTGAAGGAAAAGAATACTATCAGCAATTTCCGTATATTACCGTTTCTCCATGATAACAATTGGAGTAAATGGCAATATATGAAAAGTAAGTTTAACAAGGCGTTTAAACACGTTTCTTGGAAAACAGTTCACATGTACATATTGTAAATTTATATAGCTGGTGTGCACCTTGCGCATTGTATGCGGATACGTAAATATGCTTCTGATAACACGTTAAATCCTATATATCCATACTGCGTTGCAATATACTTGTTTAGTACACTGAGAACTGTCTTCGTTATATTTGCTACAGTGAAAAAACCTATTTTGTATTTCATTCGTACGATATTCTGTTTCAACTAAAAAATGATATTATTTTACATTCTTGCATTGGTGTTAACTGCCCATGGCAGCAAACTTAGGACAGTACACGAGTGGAAGTATATCGATTACGTATTTATTGACTCCCAACAGAGACAGCAAGCTATTGATTCGGGTGAATACAATTATACTCAATGTGCTATAATCGATACTGACGAATCGCCAGGTATTTGCATTTTTTCATTTCCCTCTGTCTTAATAAAAATCCAATAACCAGTTACACGAAGAAAAGAAAAATTAATGATGATGGTTTTCGGACATTTTTATTTTGTTAAAAATTTTTATTTCTTTCATTTATATTTCACAGATGGCAGAAGGTTTTTAAGTATTGTTAAGCAAAAAGGCGTACCAGCCAGTTTGGTAACCGTCTCAAAAAAATATGGTGCGGGGGGTCCTCTTGTGAGTCCTTACCCTGATTGGTCATGGGCCAATAGAAGTGACTGTACAGGTATAACTGGTGTCTACAGAGTAACTGTATGTAAAAATTAGTTCAATTGTAAAATAATTACAGTAGTCTCCCGTTAAGTGTGCCATTCTCGGGGTGTACTCTTCCACTCGTATCAAACATTACGCTCAGTAGGCGGTTTTAGAGATACTCCAAAAGTCCCCAGGTGCAAGATAAGCGAGCAATTAAAAAAGAAACGTTTATTACACGTTTATTGCACTACATTTATCAATCATACGCTTAACGGGAGTCCAGTATATAAATAAAATACAGTACACTAAAATAAATAATACTTCATTATTAAAAATCATTTCAGATTGACATATGTCACAGACTATGGGTTTTGGATACCGGTGTTGTCGGTTCGGACCAAGTGTGCCCAGCTCAATTGTTGGTTTTCGATCTGACGAATGATCGGTTAATTAAAAGGATTAGAATTCCGAAGAAATTTGCAACCTCTTCTTCTTCTAACCGTGGACTCCTGGTGACACCTATAGTGGACTCAAGTAGAGACTGCTATGTCTATAATGTGATTATCTAACAGGAATCCAAAGTTGTTGTTAAATCGAAAAATATTTAATTACCAATTTTCTTTATTAGGTTTATATAGCCGATGTCGAAGGTTACGGACTTATAATTTATAACGGTACAGATATATGGCGTCTGGAGTCAAGCGTCTTCAAATCTGATCCAAACGCAGCAAACTTCACTATTGCTGGTGAGAGTTTCGTACTGGAGGATGGAATCCTCGGTATGGACCTCACAAATAAGTGCGGCCCAGAATCGAAATTACTGTATTTCAAACCTTTGGCATCATTCAATCAGTTTGCTGTCAGTACCAAAGCTCTCTCAGAGTCACGGGATAAATCTGTGACTTATTATAAAAGTGACTATCAAATGCCCAGCCAATCAGCGGCTCAGGCTTTTTCCTCTGGCGGTACTCTATTCTTTGGACCTACTGCGAATACGTCACTGGCATGTTGGAATTACAAGAAAGAATTCAATCAGGACAACGTCGTGAGTTATTATGTTTATTTTTTTAAGTTATTCAATTTTTCTTAATGCTTGATCATTAATATCATTGACTTCCTGTTAAACATATTTAGGTCACTTTGGTACAAGATGAGGAACGACTTCAATTTTTGAGTGGTATGAAAGTCAAAAAATTCCGAAGACATCGGGAGAAAGTCTTGATGGCGTCCAATCGTTATCAGAAGATAATGACTGGTACAATGAATTTCAGTGAGGTGAATTTCCGTATATTGGAAGGTCCGGTTCAGCAGCTGATAGCCGATACCAATTGTCTTCCACCGTCGAATACCAAAGGGAAGCCTCTCGAAGGGTTTTCAAAAACCAGTTGAATATTTATAACTATTATGGAACTGATGCACAGTGACTTGACATCTATGTCTAATAATCACAATTAAGATAAAAAATAAAATTTTATGAACGCAAGAAAAAAACCAAATACAATTTGATTCCATCAATAAAGTATTATTTATCTATCGATCGCTTTCCCAAGCGCGATTTGCTCGAATCATTTTGAATGGTAGAAAAAAAATGGAATCAAATAAAACAAAGTGATGGACGATCCATCATCAACGATTTCTCAAAGATCCTGCGCAATCGCAAGATGGTTAACTCCGTGGCAATAGCGTACAGATTATGCAATTACTTGAACGATGACCGTTCTTAAATAATCGTAGTAAGGAATCCCTGATTAAAATGATGGCTAAGGTCGTATCCTCATTCAGTCATTAGTTAACGCTCGAGTTGACATACGCTATACTATCGCTCTACTAATAGTATCCCTACACTAGTATATTAGCTATATTGTATACTAGTAACAAGCCTTTGCCTTAAGACTGCGGTTTTCTGTTCAGTTTAAGGCGAGCGTAACATCCGTGCAAATACCTTTTACTTTTTATCTCTGTACAGAGTGCACGGTAACTAATTATTCCAGATTATCTTGGACTTTCAGAGCGTTATAAAGGTTTGTTCTACTTCCGGCGTGCGGTTTACTAAACCACTAATATCCGGTATCGCAAACAGAATCAATGATATGATGGATTCAACACAATTGGGAGATTCCGAAATTAGTATATGTTTCCTATGCTGACGGGTTATGATGATCTTGGAGATTGCTCCCATTAAAGTGAAATAATCTAGAACGGGTTTTCGTGATGTCATAAGTGGATAGTTGTTCTACCGACTATATAAGAAGTAGTCGATGATCTGAATATGTTCAGTGATCCATTGCTACTCGCGTTTTAAGTCGTTACTCAAAATCTGATATTGCTCGTTTTTTTTTTCAATAATTGAATATTCTCTTGTAAACTGAGTTTTTGTAAAATTCTCAACTCACTCTCAATATTTGTTGGGTGTTTCCTGTTTGGAAGTCGATGTTGTGCTGAGGGATTAATTGATCTTTGAAGCACGTTTTAATCGTAAGTAATGAATATTTATGATAATCTGGTTATGATTTTTCTCACGCGTCTTCAACTAACTTAGTTAGCTGTATTTTCACTATAAAATCGATTATTATATTAATAGCAAGTTTTCTCTCCAACTGTAGGTAGTGGTTATTGGCATCATGGTGATGATCATCACATGGTGCTGATTTACACTAATGCCAGGAAAGCCTTAGCGATAAATTACTAATGGTGCTTTCTCCACTATTGAACAGCTAGTGATCAGTCGGTTACGTGTAAATCGAGTCAGTCACTCCTTGAAGTTTCCTGCGTTCGTGGTTACTGCTCCTCGTGATTATTATCAATAGTGTCATTGTCTCGAAATTCACGTAAAACGAAGAGTAACGAAAGCGAAATAAAGTACAAGAATACTTTACATAAAATTCGGACAGTTGATCCACGTGAAATTATAATTTCATTGAATCATCATTAGTCACAAGTAGGAAGTAATTACTGATGGGTGAACTGACTAGACTTGCTTAACCTCCTAGCAACCTTGGTGCCTTCTGAGGTACGTTCAATATTTTTGATTTTCAAAAAATTGGCTGCCTGCAAGATATAGTTTCGAATAATAAATTAAAGATGGAAGGTGGGGGTTAAATATGTAGTGAAGAAAGTGCGTGCTTTAGTTCTGGACTTACAGCATAACGATGGAGTCTCCGGCAATACGGTAACTCGTGATTCCACCGTTTCGATGTGTTTAGTCCAAAATTTGTTAGGATGATCTGCATATTGTTTTGAAAGAACATAAAATATACGAGTGTCAAAAGTGTTTGTGATTTATCGAAATTTTAAGGTTGATAGATACTATAATTGAAAACAAATTTTTTTAATGTTATCCGTACGCTCAGTTTTCATGTAAGAAAAAATTTGATAATTGATTAATTACGATAAAAGCATTTTCGGATACTGTCACGTGTCTTTGTTGATAATTTCTGTTAATAAATGTGACGGAGGATCGATTATTTTTTTGGCGCAAAAAAGCTATTCGAATTTCGTTATACAATTCGAAGCGATTCTTCAGTATATTCACGTAACTGGTACTCTTTTTGTTGCATGAATGACAAACGACAATAAAAAACAATTATTCATCCAATACAAATGGGCAGGTTATTGGGATAGTTTTACCTTTTACGCTTGACCAACTTATTTCCCTGAACTTTCTCGACGGTCTGTTTAATGTACCGGGTGATAGTACCAAGTGTTCGTGCTTGCTTGTCGAATGCATCTTGAAAGATACACATGTAGGAGGATTTTTATTTTCGAGAAATGTGATGGCGAGGAAACGAAGAAACGTCCCTGGAGACGTCGATGTTGTCGGGGACAGCAGCAGCTGGGTTTACAAATGGGCACAAACTGGATCAGGATCGGGGAGTACGTTTTTCCACTCTCAAGATCATTCACGTGACGATTCGATTTATCTTTACCATAGAGGCTTTTTGGAAACCCAGAGACAACGGTCGCAAAATGCTCGCAATAAAAATTGTAAGTAAATTTTATTTCTAGACAAAAAATTCTTATAACCACAAATATTTAGCTTCTGTTACGATAGAGAACTCAAATTTTCCAGTAGTAAACAATTTTTGAAAAAAAATTAGTTTTTTGTTTCTTCGTAAAGGAAACTTATGAGGCTGTTGAACGAATTTCCCAATAGTATGATAAACCGGTTCTCTTGCATTAAGGTTGCTTAGGGCGTATTGAAAGGAATACTTGAATCCCTGTGACATTTTAATTACATACATTTAAACGACTCTTTATAAGTTGAGAAGTAATAGAATTGATTTTGCATAATGAACATTGAATTTCTAGTTAATTTTAAAATTTATGCATGTCGCTTTACAGTTGCTATAGAGAGTGTATCGAGTAAACCAAAATCCATGAAACAACATTTCGCATAATTCCCTATTAAAATAATGAGAAATCGTTGGCCTTCAGATTTTTTAACAAATATTTCATCGTTTTATCGAAATACTAGTGTCTTAATACTACCTCCACATTCTTAAAACAAAAAAACAATACTCAATATCAAAGTCTCCTGTAGTCTGAAACGGTCGTAAAATGAAGACTCAAAAGTCATGCAATCAGAAAAGAGTAATTCTTACGTAACCCGTTGACGGATTAATTCTTACCGTCTTCTTAATTGTTTCGCACAAAAAAATCCTCATTTGGATTTTTTATTATGATTATTTTTTACACCGAAAATTATTTTCTCTAAAAACACATACATCAACAATTCGATGCACCCTGTATATTCATATAGAACACGTGTTAATGTCTATTGTCTATAGGTAGCCGAGTGTAACCATTATGGTCCATAAAAATAAAATGAGTTTCTCCCTGTCGTTCAGTAATAAGCCAATAAAAAAATTATGAAAAAATCATAAAAAGTACACAGACTCTGCTGTCCAACAATTGATCTATCGAGAGTGAACAGTCTGGTTAGTAAAAAAGAAGGCGTACCAGTCCAATTTCTTCATACCCTCTTAGTCCGCACTGTTGTCTGTCCGTTAAAGGAATGAAAACTTTTGAGCGTAACACGCCTATTTTTATACTTCTCTTCACTTTGTACTTGGGAGCAAAAGCGTCTGTTATATTCCCATAGACGCAGCGTAATCGCTCCTAATTGTCATTTGCTTTATCTGATCGACGATCAGCAATATACGGCATCGTCCGATCTGGTCGTTGATTTCTACCAACTTTCCATCAACTTCATCGATCCTAATTATTTTCTTCCTTCATAGGGACCATTAAATTTTAAACCTAACAATTATGTAAGAATTTCCATAGCAGTATGTGTGCCTGTACACGCACGTTATTGTTACGGCCAATTGGGTCACGCGCAGGAAAAAAATATAAAATAAAAATAACACAATAATGCATTACATAAGAATTCCGTCTTTTAAGACCACGCCTTTCTCTGGAAATACCATACGAATTTAATTGTTTTTCCAGAAATTTGACTGAACCCAGTTTTTGCTTTAGTTAAAAAACGCTTTATTTTTAAAGATCTCAAGCAACCTTGACATATCGTCAGTGGTAAACATGAATAAATTGACATTTTCGATTTGCATATTTTAACACTGCGCAGTCATCCAAAATGTTGATAATTTATAATCAATTACTGCCTAACAATTATTCAAGGATTTTGTAATATCTTATGCTTAATAACGCATATAAAAGAAACTATTGATGATGATGTCTATATGTATTCGATATTGATGCCTTTCTCTTTCGGTATCGTCGGATGAAGTATATGTGTACTCCATGGAACCCCTGGAACCTGTACGCCACTGACCCCGTTTCCAAGCAAGACTCGAGAGTGTCCTAGTACCTCTTCCTCGACATATCCTGAGTAGGGATAGCGTGTAACCTATTCTCTAAGTTCCGGGACGATTTCTTCTCATGTGAATTATCTTCACTTTGGATACCTAGTGGTAGTTGCAAGCTACGCGTAATAGCGTGTGCGTAGATGGATGGAGCATGCACCAAGTAAAGTCTCAGTGATATTAAACATAGCATAAAAAGTTAGATAAAATATTTAATAAAAATTGTGAACATTAAACCAGCCAGATGATAAAAGGTCAGAGGTTATTTCTAATATACAAAAAAAAAAGAGAACAAGAAGAATCTGTCAAATTCAAAGATACTTATTAAAAGTGCGATATAATTATTGTATAATTTTGTGACAGGTCGTAGTGCATCACATACGATTTACATAGAAAAATATTATATAAAATCGTATTTTTAATTTGATATATTATTTTTATTTTCATCGTTTCATAATTCGATTGGATCTTCCTTGGCTAATAACCATTAAACAGTACTTAATATTCGTCATATCGAAACTGGGTCAACGTGGAGTATGATGTGTTCTCATTACGCAACATTTGATATCATAAATGGCTGCTGACGCTACAAAATCCTCCTGAATTCGAATTCCATTGTATATTTTTTTTTCTTTTTATCTATACAGGCATGGCCAACGTCATACCGTGGCTGGTGTCGATGTCGCTGCTGGGTGGGACGCGACAATACGTACAGCACACCGGCTCTGATTTATTATCCAGAGAGCTGCAGGCGCCATTGCCCTCAATTAATCCCACCGGATATTCTCCGGTAAATTACATAAAATAAATTAGAATTAAAATAAAGAAAACAATGATCCCCATCTGTATAAGAAATGCCTTTGGTACAGTCGTATCTCTTCCCTTGTATGAATATTTCTTATGTATCATATCCGTATGTTTTCTCTTATCTTGCCGTTTCTTTTGGAGTTCAATTTAATACGGTACGTATATACACGTATCTATGCATGTTTCATTGTTCTTTATACGCTTCCGGCATTGCAGGACGTTCCCAGAAACTTTCCACCGTACGATCCCTCGTCACCGGAAACTACAGCACATCGAAAACCAGCGGAACACCAGGATTTGACATATACTGAATTCAATTCCAAGAACACTCCGATCTCTGGCAGAGTTCTTGATTCATTTACAAATGCTGTAGATCCTAATTCGGCTCGGCAAATATCCAATGCGAATTTGGGTAGTGTGGACTTGACGAAAGAGGCATACAAGACCAGTCATAAATATACGCCTCCGAAAAACGATGATTCTATGGATGAATATGCTGGTCCGTCAATGGAATTGGTAAGTATCAACGTGCATTTGCATGACCGTTAAAATATTGAAACTAACAAAAAATGTTAATTATATAACATGTTTATGATTTCTTCAGGTCTTCTCTTGGGACATGGTGGACTTTGATTTCGCTAGTGAAGAAGCACGTCGAAGAGCCATCTTCGAGGGGAAATATATTCCTGAAAATTGTCTTCCTTTGGGTTTGGAGTTATGGCGGGACAAAATCTTCGTCACCTTACCCAAGTGGAAGGAAGGCATACCCGTCACGTTGGCAACGGTGTCCAAGAATGCAAGAAGTATAAACCCAAAGCTTCGACCGTATCCCTCTTGGGACTGGCATCCTTCAGGTAATGAATATTAACGATCCCGTGGTTTCTGTTTGGATAGGCAAATGGATTTTAATTTTCTATTTATATCTTATGATTTCAGAACACTGCAAAGGACTCACTTCGGTCTTCCGTGTTCAGGTCGACGAATGCGACCGACTTTGGGTCCTAGACTCTGGTCAGGTCAATATCACTATTGATCCTCGTCAAATATGCCCACCACAGGTCTTCGTATTCGATCTGAAAACGAATACCCTACTGCGAAACTTTGCTCTTCCCCAGGGGCAGATAAAACAGAACTCTCTTTATTCAAATATAGTAGTCGACGTGCGCAATGGCAACTGCGGCGCTGCCGTCGCTTACCTGTCCGACGTCTGGAGATTTGGTCTGGTCGCTTATGACTACTCGAAGGATACGTCATTCAGGATTCAACATCACTTCTTTTTCCCGGATCCTTTGTCATCTCGTTATGAGCTTCATGGACTCCATTTTCAATGGACTGATGGAATATTCGGAATAGCCCTCAGTCCAATTGACATCAATGGCGATAGGACATTATTCTTCCATCCCATGTCCAGTTTCCGGGAATTCGCCGTATCCACCTCGATCCTGAGGGATGAGAAAACCGCTGATGAGAATCCGGAGAAATTTGTGCCAATTGGCAGACCTCGCGCTAAGGACTTTGGACACAGTTCGGGATCTGCCATTGATAAGGATGGTGTTATGTTCTTTAATATGGTCACTAGGGATTCGGTATGGTGCTGGGATACCAGGAAGGAATATATACCGCAGAATTTGGGGGTGGTCGGGCAGAGCAATGTCTCATTGGTCTTCCCTAATGATATTAAGGTCGATCATGAGGATGATCCAAGCGTTTGGATATTATCTAATAGATTACCTATGTATCTATATGGCCATCTTGACTCGAGGAATGTTAATTATAGGATCTTCAAAGCTAATATTAAGGATGCTATCAGGAACACTGTGTGCGATCCTAATTACGTTGTGCCTGAGTCCGAACAGGCTTATGATAATGATACGTGTTAAGATACTTTTTTTAGACTGGTACTAGCATGTCTTTTGTATATAATCATTTTAATTATGTGTAACTCCTTGAAATAAAAGGACAATTTTTTACGAGCATTGTACGATTTTATTTATTCTTATTATTTTGTCATGTATCTGTTGTACCTTGCCTGTCGAAAGAGTCACTTGAAAATTCTTCCATTATACTTTGATTACCTAATGAGATTGTTTGATTAGAACTGTCAGATGTTATTTTTGAGTCAAGACTGTATGAGTGACTGGATGATATTTTTGAAAGCGATTCTGTGTTTGACGAATTCTGAATATCCTCAATATTATTGTTGCTTGGAAATGTAACATTTTTTATCAAGGATTCATAAAGAAAGAAACGTTGTCGAACGTATATACTGTTACGTATTTTTTTGGTATCATTAAAATCCATAGGATTGTCATTAACGTTCAAACAATTATTTTCAATGTTTGGCTTGGCATGAGATTGAATTTCTGAGGAATTTTCAAGTGAAATTCCTGCGCTCGTACACGGTTCTTCATCCGGAATATTTAACTCGGATATTTTAAATCCGCAGGGAATGACAGAGTCATCAAGTGACAAATCGATTTCTGCAGAAGGTTGACTGACAAATTCATTTGGGACACCGACAAAGTTCCATTCCTTCAAATCCTTAATCATTATCTCAAGATCAACAAACTTTCGATTATAGTCCAAGGACTTTAATGTGCTAGTTTCATCTTGATTCGTAAAATAGATGACCCTCATCAACCAGTGCAATGTATCATCAAATTTTACGTCTTGATTTTCATTCTGATCCTGCCAATGATTATCTTGTAAATTTTCCGTGGGACATGTATTAGATTTAATTTGATTTTTTGTAAAGGATGTCCAATTAATATTTTTAATGACTTCCTTAAAGGATTCACTTTTTTCAATTATTTTTACATTGTTTTCATCATTCTGGGAATTTATTTGGTCTCGTGAAGTCCTTTCGTTCATTACAGATATGGATATGTTTTTCTGACATTTTACCTCTTGAAAAGTTGGAGTCTTTATATTGCTACTAATATTCTCAGAGGTAGTAATCCTATTGAGGACATGTGCCTGTAAATCCTTAGACAGATTATTACAGGATAAAGAACGCCTAATTTTCTCTTTTTCGAAAATATTACATTCTCTTGGCTCTAGAATATCGTGGTCCCTGATCTTTTTCAATTCTTCTATCAACTGCGTAACGTTATACGTATCCAAAAATTCAAGGATACTTGAAGCATCCTTATTAGATATATTGAGTTTTTTAATAAAAATATCCTGAGTCTTTGGATAATATGTCTTTCTCAAAGAATCATAATTTTTCAAAATATTTTTCATTGGAAATTTCGAAGGATCCTTTAAATCTTCATAGATCGCCACACTAATATCCTTTATAGAATTATCACGTTTTTTACTCTCCATTTCTAGCTTATCTTTTACTAATGTTTTTTCATTGTAAGCTCTGAGAGCTTTCATTTCTCTAGCTTCTCGTTCTTCTAATGATTCGGAAATCCTGCTGATCCTCGAAGACCTTGAACTTCTGATAGAATCTCGATCCTTGGACCTTTTGCGGACTTTATTACGATCTTGGGTTCTGGAGGAACTTCTGTTGATTGAATTTACGGTAGGTTCAGTACTATTATTATGAAAGGATTTTTCATCCTTTTTCGGATAAACTGACGGTTTAGATTTGATCTTTTCATATCCCGAGGAATGAGCACTTTGAGCCAGTGTAACTGTACCCCAAGGAATAGTCTCATTAA
Source organism: Calameuta idolon (assembly GCA_030142285.1). Taxonomy (NCBI): domain Eukaryota; kingdom Metazoa; phylum Arthropoda; class Insecta; order Hymenoptera; family Cephidae; genus Calameuta; species Calameuta idolon. Next base: position 1,294,829 of record JARQSV010000400.1, read on the forward strand.
TAATTTCCTGTTGATTCTTGGGCTTTGTAGTTTTTGTCGAAATAACGTTGGATTGATGATTCTGTTTTTTCGAACTGGAGACCATTACATTAGTATTTATAACTTTTTCTTCTTTGTTACTATCCATTCCAACCTGTCTCGAAATACTCTCAGGTTTACAACTGGTCTGTGAGTAATTACATTTTTTAGAATATTTCATGACATTATTTGATGCATTTTGAGGTAACTTATTAAGATATTCTATTTGAGATTTAATAGGATGTTCAAGCCACGACTCAATATTTTTCTTTGAAAAAACATTAGCCGATATTAAACATTGTTCATTGAATCTCGACCTCAATTGATTCCTAAGTCCAATTTTCATTGCGCAATTCTCATTGCTTAATTGACGAATTATGTTTTTCAAATTTGTACACTCTGTCAAATTATTCTGATCATCATTTAATGCCACAGAAACAGCTGATTCAGGCTTTACAAGAAGTTCAGCGATCTTATTGCTAGACAGTATCTCTTTCACTTCTTCAAAACTACTCTGCTTCTCCTTAATAAGTGTTTCCTCAGATAATTTTTTATCTGCAGGATAAAATGTTGAACAATCCTCCTGTTCTATCATATTTATATACATTTCCATAAAATTCTTTGAAATGTTCTGGCTATCAAGATCTTCCTCTGAGGACCATTTACTCGGAAATTTATCATCATCAAAAAAGTTCTGGCAAAAAGAATCATTTCTCAAAGTCATTTTTTCTTTCTTTAATTTGTCAGAATTCTCACTATATTTTTCCTCATTATCTGAACATATTTCCATTGTACACGAACATCGTACTGTTTCTACAGTGATCTGATTATCTTGTAATACCACTTCTGAGGATGCTGTGGAAACTTTTCTATTGACATTAGTTTTCACATTCATTATGTCTTCTCCGGTGATTCCAAGGATCTTCATAGATTTTTGAGCAGGACTAAGATCGATATCAAGATAAGTAATATTTGAAGCTTTATCAATGTCTTCAGAATTATGGCTGTCTGTAGAGAGCAATGTTGGCAATGACGCAGTTAGTTTTTGATTTTTCAAAAAATGTAAAGGCGATGTCAATTCGTTAATATTCAAAACGCTGGTGACTGGTCTTTCATCCAAGGACAATATACTTTCCTCGTAATTCTGATCCAGATTCTTTTGGGCTTCAGGAAGGGCCAAAATTTGTTTATAACGCTCAAATCCAACGTATAGTTTTTTAACAGAGAGCCAATTACGCACTGATAGTACTAGAATATAAAAAATCAATAACTCTTTAATTGAGGAACACGCTTATCAATAAATAATTGATGAATCAGAAGGAACTACGAACTAACTCAAGGTCACTGATTCAACTATGAGGAATTCAAATACAATCTTAAGCGAGCACTTTTCGATGAGACACAATAAAACAGCAATTAGAATGGCAAGAGTCTTCATAAAAAATTTGTTGATCACTTCCAGGGTCATCCATGGTACTAATAGAAGCGGCCAACGGCATTTGAGAATAGGAAGGAACATGAGGAACAGCAATATACAGTAAATTTTTGCCGTGTAGCTCCTTATAAAAGTAATTGTTCTTAATACTGCAAAAAGTAAATGATCCTCCATGATTTCCTTTTCGTTTATATACAAACCATTAATTTATGTTTTTGTTGCTGCAGCCAACTAACGAATTTTTATCCAGTGAATCAAGTCATCAATCACTTTTGGACTATCCTTAGCTACTGGAAGATTTGAAATTTTGTTTAAGTTCTCATCGAGCTTGGAAGAACTCTGGTCTATCGCGCAAATCACCTAGGAAAAAACTAATTTCAAATTTTCTGCATTGTCTACGGTGTTCGTTGATTAGCTAATAACCAGGTTAAGAAGTGTCGTTATTAGAAGTTCCATGCGAAGAGATAAACCTATTAATTGTCCGAGAAGCAAGTCCATTAGATTTTCGAAGATTTATAGGTCAAGAAAAATCATCTGAAATACACGACACAACTAGAAAAGTGGACAGAGTCCTGATAACATAGAATTTTTAAACAGATCGTGAATTTTGACATGCACATGTTCAGTTTTGATAGTTGACAAAAGACTGGAATCATTTATTTACACTATGCATTAACATACTGACATTAGAGTAGCAATTTTCACTTGTTAAAAGTGTTTAGATATACCTATATTGTTTCAATATTAATCGTAGTACAATATCTGTGTATAAGATGGCACTGCAGTTACGCTTACTTATAGTTTACCATAAACATCCGAGGGGAAAATTCTATTAAAAATGTGGGGCCTTATTGAATTCTCGCTAGATCTCTACGGGCTATTGTCATCTAGGCAGGTCCTAAATTTACAAAAGAAAATTTCGACTCTATATTATACCTGATTATTCCGACCAAATCCACTAGCTGAACATGATTTTACCATAACCTAGGACATCTTCTGATTGGAAGAGTCAGCCATAAGGAAAGGAAAGAAGGAAGTATTTTACCATAAAAATCAAATGAACATTCTCATTTCAGTTGCAACGCTTAGGCTGAATAACCCGGTATAGATAATTTAGTGTATCCTACGGTAAGTTAAGCCATTACCATCAATATAAAACGATAACGAACTATTTGAGCTTTCCAACAGATGACGCTAGGAACAATGAAAAGCGTTTACAATTTAGCTTAAAGTTTCTTTTCGAAAAATCAAATTTTTCGTATTAATAAAAATTTTTAAGTTCTCTCGCTATCGTTTAATCCCCAATGCATAAATAATTTATAATAAAAAATATAAAAATCATTCGAAACGCTTAAACAATCATCTAAAACTTTGACAAAATAAAAAATCACACATCATATACACAGACTGGAAGTTTTTGAATAATTCTTAATAAAAAAAAAACCCAAAAGAAGGTCTTCCACCACTCCCTGATTGCATTATATTCTGACATTAACCAGCAAAATTGAAACTCCTTTCCGAGAAGTCGAGTGAACGTACCTAATCATGCAAAATGATCCCAATGAAAAATCACTACGAGATCATTGGCAATATCCAAAATTGTCCACATAAGTTCCATGTGTTTGCTTGTCACACGTGGTATGCTCCCGTCAATGTGTAACCGCATTATTTCATAGTTTGGACCTATATACCCATTCATATATATATACGTATATGTACATATATCTCCATATAATTGCACTATTAAAATGCCCATACCACACAAAGTATGAGAGAATTTTCTGCTGTACGAGACCCGCGTGCTAGGTGTGTTAAACATGTGTAGATATAGGAGTAGGTCGCGGTAGGTGTAGATACAGTAGGTGTATCCATACAACATCCATCCGCGGTTTGGCGTAGCGCGTTTCTGTTCTTGGCACAGTTTCTCACCATCTTCTCTTGTGCGCGGAACGTGACGCCAGATCCGCAATTCGAGCGACATTCGTTACAAAAAAAAAAGATTCGCAGAGACATGAGTTTACGTGGTTAAGCAATCCATCTGACGTAACGCGGTGGAATCTCGTTGTCAATTAATTGCCGAAGATTTTGGACACCGGATATAATATTGCTTGCTTAATACTAAATTTGCGGAGTACCAAACAGTTTTTCACGGGATAAACAACTTCGCATACCGAGTGAGTATAAATACTGATAGATAAGTAACAATTGGAAAACTATTGTATAGGTGGTTAAATGCCTAATTAAGTAGTCACTGCTGTATCGGGTGATGATCGCAACCATATGATCTACCAAAATGGTATTGATTGGTACAGAAAGGGATCGATACGTGTATCCGAGTCAAGTTAAATTTAGAATTCTTGGCGATGACGTTGCCGCTATCATTTTCAAAGCTTCGTTAAGCCGAGACAAGTAAAATGATTTTTGCGTAAAGTCGAACCAACGTGAACAGATTACAATTGCGCTTTACTTTCTTTCTCTTGATCTAATTATTTCCTCTTCGTTAATATCTTCACAAGCAAATATATATGTATCCCTATCAAATGTATATACATCGAATTTTTTCGATAAGATTATTCGAGTGGTTTGTTCTTAATATATAATATTTTTATCCAATGTTTAGCATGTGGCCTACGCATAACTAAATTTATCGACGATTATTGACGTCTTACGATTCCACTACATCTTATATGTAATTATATACGTTACTACATTACCGAGTTGCTGTTGCGTTAGCTGCGTGCGTGCAATCTGTGTAACAGCTGACAGGTCGATTCAAAATTAAACAATGAGTGCATTACCTGTATATGATTGCGTGTCTCGTCAGAGAAGTGACACAATACCCATAATTCCTACAATGGTCATTTCTTACTAGTTATATAGTACTCGCTAGACTCGCTAGATGGGCGCACCGGTCTTCTCTTTTTCTTACTCTCTCTCTTTCGACTCTTTTCTCCGAGGTGAACTGGCGGGACGACAGAGTTCAGTTTCCATATGAGGATCGTTAAGTAGTCGCAGGAGAAGATTGTTGTCCGTGGCCATGACGATCGTCATGGTCGCCTACTGCGATTCGAATGTACGTACATGTATATGGTCACATGGTGATATGTGGAGTCACTTTATACAAGCACAGGAGTCAGACTTCAGTGTCATTTGACCTAGAGCAAAAAGTTCATAAAGATTAACGTTATTAGAAAAATGGTCAAAGTCCAAAGATAAAAGTAAAAAATATTCACGTCTGGTATCATAAGTGCATATCAACATTGCAATTCATGCACTATAATAAATGATGATGTGATAAGTATACTAGAATAAATATGACGATCATGTGTGCAACCTGTATTTAAATACGTATGATGCTTGGTACAGTGTAAAAATTTCATTATTTTCTTTCTTCCAAAATTTCAAATTCCTACAATTTTGCTCTTCTACCAATAAAACATACCACGTGATCCGGCCTGGAATAATAAACTGAACGTCGAAGGTCGTGTGTTGTTTTGACCTGTTTTAAAAATAGCACAGCGCAATCCGTCAATGACCTATATTCCCCCGCTTCACATAAAATTCCCAAAATTAAGGGAGAGTCATAGTGCAAGCGTCAGATTGGTTCTTCTTCAATTAATTTTAAAAGATCAATCCCTTAATGGGATTCGTTCCTTATCGTTCTACTGGATTCACTCGTTTAATCCTAAATGACGAACGTCGATTGACCTAGTTACTTCCCTTTGAGAAATGCTCGATTTCACGATACCCCTATACCCATTCATGGATAAAGCCATCTATTAATTAGTGGCCTGGGATTACGTCACGTCATTTCCGAGCCCTGACGAGCTACGCTTGAGCACCTAAGCGTTTACAACACGTTTCGTATTCCCATGCAGTATGTACATATGTATTTACGTACTTTATACATTACGTGTGTTAATATGATATAGGAAAACACTATAATCTCTGCGCCATAATACATCGTATTGCAATGTACAGTGTAGTGCAGTAATTGTGATATGGTTTGAATACGTCAAATCGTATGCATACATTATTTAACAGATTTTGATACGCTGATGCACTGTACTGTAAATTCGCGTATAATATGCGTGAAAGTCATCGAAAAATTATGAAGTTCATTGTACAGGCCTAAATCTCGTAATAAGTATTTTTCTCAATTACAGGCACATTGTTTTACTCTCTTTATTGTTCCAAAGAGAACTTCACATCTTGACAAGGAACAATGGCGCTGCGAACATGCTGTGGTTGTATCTCGCTCAAAGCAGGCACTATATTCATTGGTATAATCGGGATTGTATGTATGATATTTTTTAAACAAAGTAAAACGATGTTAAAAATAATGGGATTGAATTAGAGTATAACATGCATCGTTTTTTATAGATATTATCAGTGATAAACATCATACTGCTCTTCACTACCAATATCAAATACAGGATTGTAATAATTGAAAATCTTGACAAAACAATCGTTCAGATTATTCTGACAATAAGCCTCGCAATGACTATACTGATCTCGACTCTTCTGATAATAGGAGCGATAAAGGTAATCAATGTGTTATGATAATTATTGAATAGTTTCTTTTTTAACTAAATACTATTCTCACAGAGAAACGTCTTTATGATGCTTCCTTGGGTGATACTTGGAATCATGTGCGTCATAGGGCTTCTAGTGACCGTCTTGTACACGGTTATAATGCTATACATTCTGCCTGACGTCTTGAATGGTTCCTTATACTTGTTGTTTGGCCTTCTGATAGTAGGTAAGTGAAGTACGGTTCAGTTACAATGTAATATTATGATGATTATTTGATCCGATTATAATTGTTGTCATTAATTAGTAATTACTTTACTCTAGTCATGTAATGATTACAACAATTATTTTAATATATTCTTACAGTGATATACTTATACATATGGGCTGTGGTATTCAGCTTCTTCCAAGAAGTAAGACTAACGAAGAACGATGGAAGAATGGGACCTTATGGAAAACCCTATTATTATCGACGACCTTAATTGGCCTACACGAGGATGACAGAGTGGGAGCATCCCGTAATATAATACCTCAGGAATCAAATATCCCTCGCGATTCTGCCAACGAGACATTTTTCATATATTTTGGTACACGACTCGTTGAACGAATTGTACTGCATAATGGAGATATAATAATATATGACTATATGAATTAAGTAATGAATATGACACAAGGATAAGACACGGGTGTTGATTCAGGTCTGTGGACTTGAATCGTCTGACCGAAATTGACGTGTATGAAAGGTCGCATGTTTCCAAGCGATACGAGCACGCTTAATCGTTAATAATATTATTTAGACTGTGTCGAATTAGTCAGCAGCATGTCATCACTGTCGCCAATGGTGAGACGAACAAAATTTAGAGGAGGGGTGGACTTTAAAATTTTAAATGTATCTTTATGCCATTTAAATTCTGGCTCTCTACTATACATTGTGTGTAATATATGCCGGCACATGTATACGTTTGTATAGCAATTCACATGCGGCAATGGGAATGTCTTTTAACCTGTGTTACTCAACGCTAATAAATTATCGTTTTTATTGTTAGAAGGATCTTATTCACATATATTCATTAACCTTTAGGTGGATCTTATGAATTGATGGAATCCTGTGGGAATTTTATATAATTCAAAGGTGTCTCTAATAATAGTGATGATCTGACATTTTGCTTTTTTGACACTTGTCAATATTTTATTTTAACGTTATAAGGTTCGTTATTACATTTTATAGTAGGTTGGATATGAGGTTTTCATATTTTTGGATTATTCACATTTCTATACAAACTTCTACGTACTGACGTATCAGTAGTGCCAAACTAGCAGCACCCAAAGCAGTCGAATGATTATCACAGCCAAAATCAGTAGCTGAACTCTCTCTGCGATTGCGGATTCTGAGATTCTTAAAATTTCTGGTATCGCTCTCGAAACTATGACAAATTAATATCAAAAAGAGATTAAAAATTGTTTTAATAAATAAACTTACCCAAAAGCATTGTAGCAGCCAGCATAGTTTGGCCAGCTGAGTATGAGACTGGCATAATGATCGTTGGTAAATTCTAGAAAACCCTCCATGCCGCATAGTAAAACTAAAAATAATGAAATTCCGAATTCTGAAAATTCGCTCAAAAATTTTTTCCGAATTTTTTATTTACCTTGCTCAGTGGCGAGATCGCGAGCCATTTCCGGAAATCCCGTTGCTTCCAGTTCAACTAAATCTTGTAGGATCAGTTTACAGTAGAGGGGTATAAGTTGTGTAAAATTGGTCCTTAGGTGTTCCTGACATCCCAACTAAAAGTGAAAAAGACTTTTGAACTCGTAGCTAAACTATTAACAATAATCTAATTTTCTTATAAGACTCACCGCTCTGGCTAACTGTATATATAATAATCGATGGGTCAAAGGGTAACCTCTGGGATTGTCATCCCTTAAGAGCATCTCTGCACAGTCACTAGATACTTTGCAATTCCTTTGGAGTACACCCAATGATAAATGAATTAGACACTTGTCGCTTTCTTTCTCTTGAGGAGTACCCTGGTACATTATTCTCTTGGTAGAAAAGCTTGTCAATCCTTCAACAGCGACAGGATTCTTTCCCAGAAGACCCAAACGCCAAGGAATTGGTCTGATCCATATTTTTGGTTGATTTATTATGCGAGTTACTGTAAAACTAACTTCTGGCTCATCAATTATTTTATACCGATATTTAAATGTAATATTGAAAATGACGTATTTTTAAGAAAAATAGAATCGAATCACCTTACAGGTCTGATACTGTTCGTTTTTCAAATTGATTATGGACATTGTGTTGATTCTGGCGTCTCTAGATATCCTCAAAATATTTTTCAGAATCCTTCGATATTTTTTTTCGAGTAGATTTATTTTTGGATGTTCCAGACAAGCCATAGTATTAGCTGTATTAAGTATGTATTTAGTATTGTATAATTTTTTATTAAATCATTCAGTTACTACCTTCCACTAACGTGATACCAAAAATGGCATCCACGTTCATTTGTTCAGGTCGCTTAGCCATGTATTCCACTGTGTCGTGTAAAGTTTTTAAACGAGTCCCTAGAAATAATTATACCCGAACGTATACATAAGATATAGTGGTTTTTCTTGTTTTCTTAATTAAACGTATTTTACCAAGTCCCACTGTTGTCAAAGCCGCGTTGACATACTGCAAGATAAGCATAATCACCAGAAATAACACTATGCCAAAATTTTGTAAAGAATTCCGCAATTTTGCACGGTCCATGTTGGGTGCGTTGCCGCGAGTTAAAATGCCAGAGAAACGGTGTTCTACGTTATATATATATGGAATGAAGGTAGGACGACATTTTGTTTCTGGGCAGCCGGAATCCTACTGTAAATTAGAATGAATACCAGGCTTCTTAGAAGATCAGGATGGAGAGTCTATTATTGTTGGGAGCTGTGTAATGCAAGGAAATTGCGTATCAAGATGTGAGGAAAGCCGGCTTAGCGTGGCTACATCGTTCGCTGATTCCATAGCTTACGTGAAGACGTCAAATGAAATGAAATCGTTCCCGTAAATAAAACACATTTTTTCCAGGAGACGTGACAGAGTCTAGAATGAGTATAAGAAGTAATGATGAACTACAAGTCTATATTTTTGGAATGCTATTTTTTTTCTTTATTTATTTATCTATAAATTTATTTTCAGCTTTTTTCTATTGATCGTAGTTATTTCATATCTACCGTTGTACCTACAAGTGTATTTTTTACTGAAAAACATTTTTGAGGATAATGCTGACTATGATTATATACTGATATTTATTAATGTACTAGGATGCGCATACATGCGTTGCCTTAAAATAAGAAATCAATACAGGCTCTGCTGATAAGACGATGATAGTTCCAATACATATAAGTTATGTCGAATATCCCATGGCAGATAACACAATCGCATGTTATTAACGTTTTACATGCAATCAGGATGGAACGGATTCAGGTACGTGCCGGAAACGCATCCTCTGACGCCATGGCCTAATTTAGTACAACGTCCAACTTTTCTCTTAGTCTGTAAAAAATAAACGGTATTATTTAGTTTTTAATTATTTCTTTAAATTTTCTTTATCGTTATTATTTAAATTACCACTTGGTATTCCATGTGACAGGGTGTCCCTACGCCATCGTCTTCAAGAACATCTTGAAGAGAGTTACTCTGAAATGAAAGAGGGAAAAAAACACTACGTCAAATATATATGAATTTAATTAGCCATCTAGCGGATCAATCTGCAGCTATTACTATAATTGAAGGGTGATTCATTGGTAACATAGGATCCTCGATATCATTAAACAGTTCAGCAATTCCAGCAGACGCCGATGAGTCGAATAGCGCCATGGCGGCTAAAACCACCACCACACAGAATGTTTTGTACATCCTTAAAAAAAAGTTTATGAACAATTAATTGTCGTTGTACGTATCCTTGATAAGATATGAACTTTCTTACATGGTCACGAAGTGAGTATGGCAAAGCACCTTCCGATGTAAGGATGGAACTTGACTGATATCGGAATGCTACAATTCCAGAGTTTTTATACGGCAAATGAAGCCTGGTAATGACCATTTCAATCAGAAAAGGTTTCACGTCCCACTGTAATTACAGTCCAGAATACGTTTGTATTTTTCACGATTCGACGGAAACTGACAATTAATCACCGAAACCTAGGTAATCTCGGTATAAAATTGATTTTTTATTTGGATGATTGTTCTAGGAATTGACATCCCTTGTCCCAACGAAGGAAAACAAATTTGTAGGTACGTGTGTATATGTATATTGATTCATGAAAGATCTTTCTTTCCAGCTATACATATATCTACAGTAGTGGAGTACTCCAATGCCTGATAACATTTTTAACAAGGACTCAATACTTCGTGAATGAGGTAATTTTATGTTTTTTCTTTCACGACAACTTATTAAAATAATAACGTTTATACCTGTACAAGCAGTATAGAGGTTACAGTACATAGAGATAACAATTTTATTCTTATCGTACATATTAAAGATTGTGACTAATCTTCTATCTTCTTTAATATGTGCATTTCATTTTTGAGCAAACAGCAGTATGGGAATCGCCTAGGACCAGCTTGCCAATTTCATACTTTATATAAATCTTTCATAATCTCTTAAAGTAACGTACCTGCAGTTCTTTCGTAATCCGCCTGTTATCCCATGACACTGCGATAGCCGAAATTATTTTTCTGATTTTTACTCCAAATTTCGGTTTAGCTACTAGCACGAATTCTCGGGTTTGAAATTACGTAAGAATTCTTTGAAGCAATTCCATAATCTGTCTCGTCAATTGTAACTCTCATCTAATAACACAATGGAAATTCCTGTGAACGCGCTGTTGTATCGTTAGTAGAGTTGTTCTCGAACGCGCGTCAGAGGAGGAGCGCATCTATGGTAAAAATAATAATGTCGATATCACGCTTTAAAAACAATTTTACAAATTTCGAAAATATTAAAATTTTTTCCAAATACAACACTGTTAATGTGTGGAATTATACATCCAAGATTGAGAACTAATGAAAACTATCTCGGAACTGTTCGGAACTCAAGGTAGAACAACATTGAAAGCCAGCTCCTCATGCCTGTCTACACAACATTTATTCATTATACAACACAATTTTATTAACAAGTTCTTAAAATTAAAAAATACATATGTTTTGTACAATGAGATATAGCATTACTATTTTTCGTATAATTCATTTATACGTAATTATGTTACGCAACATTAGTACGCTCAGAACTGTCTGATTTTCCCAATGCAGTAATGCAAATTCAATATTCCATAATTTTCGTGCGTATTCTATACTGTCTATTAAAATGTCAAATTTACATTTTACTTTCTAATACATAATGCGGTACAGTATTCAGTTTTTCACTTTGTGCGTATATATTAACATTATTATTATTATGCTGTCAATGGTAAAGACCTATCAGGATACAGCGATGACGTATACTCCCTTGGTATAGTTAGCAATAAACGTAATCTTATATTAGAAAAATAATAATTATTTGTTTTCATTACATTTCCGTAATCAGTCTTTCTGTGTTTACCTGTGAATACATGTATACATTTATGAACGACTAGCACGACATTAAAATCATGCAATCCATTAGATATACTCGCGAACACTCAGAACGTTCACTCGAAAATTTGTCCGTTCCAGTAGAAATCTTAAGACAGCAGTATTGATTACCGATCAATTTGACTATTTTGATTTTCACTGATTTTCATGTACGAACCTAAGGCTAGTCGATCCACTTCAGTGAACCCTGTAATATCGTTTATTTCAGCCAGATATATTGTTATCCAGAAAGATTTCTTTGTAAGATAAGTCCTCATAACTTAATAGGCGTGCAATAGTACCAATACGGAAAAATTTTAATCAGGCCATGAAAAATCGACTATTTTTTCAATCTCTTGTAAAATATTTGAGTATCATCATATTGAGCGTTCTTCCCAACTGCCATTAAGAATCAAATCGTTATTCACTAACAGGCTTGACGCATAAATTTCCAGGTTCGATTTTATAATCTCGGATTTAAAAAGTGATAAGTAAAAATACCCAATTTACGTTGCAGAATTTTACACATCGATGCCAAGTAGTTCGCGACTATCTGCACTAGATAATCGACGTCGTAAACTGCGACGACGAAACTCCTTCCATCAGACGGATGCACGTTTCACGCGAAGACCAGTCGTGATTGATGGTGGTCTGTATCCCTGATATCCTGAAGAATCCAAGAGTTCCGTGGTTCCAGTACCCAAACAGGTGCAGGAACATACACTGACGCAATCATCGGTATCCTGAATCATAGGAACATGGCCAGCCAAGAGTTTCCCGTTCACTGCTACAACTTCACCGTCAAGAGTCAAAACGTGATGGGATGCTGGCTGCAATTCGTTATCCTCACGTCGTACATCTTCGGCATTCCTGAAGGAGACATATAAATTTCATATTAATAATTATGAGGTAAAAGTGGAAAAAATTTTGCATACTTCTATGTGCCTTACATAGTCATGAAACGAAGTACCAGTAAATTTATGCTGGCTGCAACTACTGCTAGACCGAACAGGATGAAGACCAAACTCAGTGCTACGTATCCAGGCTTGTTTGACAGAGCTTGGTCGTTCTGAAAAAAAAGTATGAATTCTTTTACAATGATGCACATTGATAACAAGTTTTGATATGATATATTTGATTGGTAATCAATTTTACCTGAAGAGCAACATAGTCACCGAAACCAATAGTGGTAAGTGTAACGAAACAGTAATAAAAGCTATCAAAATAACTCCAGCCTTCGTATCTTGAGAAAACTGCAGCTCCTGTTGTGATTATTATGCTTGACAGCATCCCTGTTGCTAGCATGAGATTCATCTCTGTGGCTTCTGTCTTTTGACACTTTAAGTATCTCTTGGCACGTCTAATCACTACTGATGCAAATTTATTTAAACGCTCGCCAATACTTTGGAACATGACAAGACCCAATGGAATTCCAACCATGGCATACGCCATGCAAAATGCTTTACCGCCTATTGTCACAGGTGTGGAATGGCCGTAACCTGAAAATTGTAAATTAGTCAAAGTAGTACGATGGAGAATTTGTGGTTTGATAATAGTACTGTCATTTACCAATCATTGCCAGTACGACAGTAGCAAAATAAAAGGCACCAGCAAATTTCCATTGTGGACCAGCTTTATGAGGCTTATTTTCAATTATGACAATCTCTACCATACGGTAATCCTCTGGTGTAATATTGTATTTTCTCATCATATTACGTCGAACCTCTAAAATAATTATTAATACTCAGTATCAATATAATTTCTTTGGCTATATGTACATTTATATATAATTTTGCTCCTCTAATTAATAATAAAATTACCTGAAAGAAATTCCCAACGTTTTCTCTCTGTGTCCGACTCCAAAGCATCAAACACCGCAGCACCGATTAAAAGATAGGTAAAGGTGCACACTACCAATGATAGCGTTCTGACGTTTTGTCTTTTCATCGTTAAATACGTATTTTTAAATTTATGTCTGAAATATTAAATTCAATAAAATCGTTCTATTTTAAATACAACGTAACATTTTATTGACGATGCCATTGTCTTACCTTTAATTTATATGGTTTAAGGATAATTTTTCTTATTTCATTTAATTCATTTTGACAATATATACCAAAATTTCGTCAGCTTCACGCAGACACTGGATCGTTATCCAGTAAATGGATAAAATTCCATAATCGCTGGTCTTCAAAATCCGGGACACAAGTCATCACTGTACATAGTAAACATTTGTATAAAAGCTATGGAATATACGAAATATTTTGTGTTCCGGTATAGCAACCGTAGTGAAACTACTACAGGGTTGGGACGAAGTATTGATTAAACTTGCGCGAAGGAAAGCGTCATAGAGATGAGGCTAGTGGTTACGGTAGTGAAGCAAGCAGCCAGTGGTTAACTGATAACGCTGATATTACCAATTAATAGTGAAACACATTTCTTATATTTATGTTACATTTATACAGCTGCTATGTAATAAAATAGAATTCATGTATTGAAAATATAATTGGTACAAGGTGCGTTTCTTGAAATGTGGGTTATTGGCAGTCGGTTAAGTAAACCACGGCAGTCGATAAATGTAAACGGATATGCCACATTTATGAACATATCAATTGTTGTTATGATCCACATTGTCAAATTATAGCCTAGTGTGTTCGTAAACCAATCATATTGTTTACTTTTGCAATCGAGCCTAAAGAAAATCAATTTTTACTTGTTATTTAAAGATGCTTTAAAAAAGTAAAAAAATAATGGCGGAGAAATATGGAGCAAATCAAGAGCAATTAATTCATCAAGAATATCATATGAAAATCTGCTTTGTTATTTTGAATTTTAATAAAAATATCAATTTTCTGCTTTAATGAATATTTATTAATCATTGCATAGTAGCAGCGAAGCAATTACGGAAACATATGAAGCATTTAAGGAGCAAGTTTTTAGGCACATAAACATACATTTTTATTTTCCCGCGTTAACTTTACGACGGTCCTTTCTGTGCATTCGTAACGCTGGCATTTCAGTCCTTCCTTCCTTCCTTTCCTTGTGGCTGCCTTCTCCAATGAGATGTGCCAGTGGCATTTCAGTCGATCTACGAATGAACCCGAAACCGTCGACTGAAGATACATAGAATAGGCATTCTCGTTTAATCGATATCGTGCGATCTGTCATATTGACGGATCATTGAAAGTGCTGCCACCTGTAAACGGCATCAGGTATTACTTTGTTAACCCAGGTAATCCGTGCATTTGCAATTTCGCGTACAAGTGAACGTCAACGATAGCTTTGTTTGGAAACCATTGGGTCAGTAACTCATCACCAAGGCATTATGGACACTCGTTGTACAAATTGCATTTGAAAAATTTTTCGCATAATGGTAACAGCTACCGATTAATACTCTAGTGTGAAGGAGTACTGACTGGTATATGGACTTACTGGTATAAGCTCTTGTGACACCGAGAACCCGATAAGATGTATAATTGTAAGTCCGTTTATTTTCTGTCAACCACCCTTTGCTATTTCGAGAACTGTATGATCAGCAAAAAATAATCATTTCACACGGACACAGTATTTTGGACATAGCTAATATATCTCAAAGTGCATTTATTCAATGGAAAAAATGATTTTCTAACAGTAGTATAATAAGGGGGGTGGGGGATGTCTGAACAGAGAAATGTAGGATACCAGCAGCTCTGCGCTATAAGAAAAGACGACAATTGGAAATTGAAACGGTAGGATCAAGGATTTATAAGAACTGTCAAGTTATCCTTATCCAAATCCGTTTTCAGAAATAACTCTCATTTGAAAAGGAAACTGGAAGCAATGATTCAGTCCGGAGTGAAACTCGGACCAATAGCGGAGAAGTGAATACCGATTTTCCGGCATGGTGAAAATCCACTTAATATATTCCAAACGTTATTCGAATCATTCATACCGTATAGCATTCTTTCTTTTACATTTTGCTCATTTTTATTCTCTTGTTCCCTTGCAATGTACCTACTTGCACGTAAGTTTTCCACGTGGAATGATAAAACGTTTATCGATGAACCAAGACATTGCAGTAATAATTCACGTTGGATCGCGGCGATACGTATCGAAGTATATTGCTTAAGAAAAAGAACATTCACCAAACGAGATTCTTGGTTTAGTTGTCTTCGTACGAAATGATGCATTTGTCGAATGCACGTCCTTCGTCGAATTGTAGTTTCTATATTCGGATAGTGTGGTTTTTCGTTAAAAATTTATATCGTTTCATGAAAATAAACCAGAACCAAGTCTAAATTGAAAAAAGAAAAAAGAAAGTCGAAATTTTTCAAACTATACAATTCTCATCCTAGAAAGTTTCAACTGCATATACATATGTATACATACATGATACTACATACGAGTAGTACTC
Source organism: Calameuta idolon (assembly GCA_030142285.1). Taxonomy (NCBI): domain Eukaryota; kingdom Metazoa; phylum Arthropoda; class Insecta; order Hymenoptera; family Cephidae; genus Calameuta; species Calameuta idolon. The sequence continues at coordinate 1,310,801 of JARQSV010000400.1, forward strand.
TAAAGTTGTATGTACCAGGCATATTGTACATGGCACTAGGGATATTTATTTTGAAAATTCTGTGACCTTGAATATCGTGATTCGTTGTATAAAGAATAATATCAGGATATACGCTTCATTGCCTCGCACCTGAATTTAAAAAAAAAATCATAATCCTGGTAAGTGACGCAGCAGGAACGGATTGCCGGTTTATGGAAAGATGCCAAGTGCAATTTTATCACGTTGCAAAGTCTTCATGCAGCTAATACCATGTTTCCGCGATGAATTTGGAAAGATTCCAAAAACTTTCAGATTCTTCGACATTATCTTTTATCCATTTAACACGTCATAGATCGTGACACAGATACGGAAAATGTCTGAGGTTAATTTTTTTATTGGAAAACAAGTAAATGTCGCGAAACGTTGTGGTGCGCAATGTTCCTTGTCAGTCAGTAGTTACGATTACTGTTATGATTATTTCTCGATACATCAGCACCGTTACAATATCGATAGCCAGTATTCGTATTTTCATACGAATTTTATACCGTCAATAGAATCCCTACAGTTGCTAATTATATTCAATATTGCATCACAATAATAAATCTGCATCAAGAGACTCGGTCGAGTCTCGCGCCAAGTACAGGCAACCCGCCGTACGGGGCACGGCCCGCCGAGACTCTTTAC
>JARQSV010000400.1:1311483-1355760 GCA_030142285.1 Calameuta idolon
GTTGTATATAGGATGTTACCAGGACCGGTCTGGAAACTGCCAAATGTCCTGGAACCTACCAATACCCATCAAAAATGATCCTGGAAACTGACTACTGACATATTTATATGTATATGTATACATATATATATGCAGTTATCTCGAGTTAGCCAACATAAAAGTCATTGATTAACCTTAAATTTTATGTCAGTCCATACTGTAAGCGTAACTATTAGGAAAACGTGTTTCCGACATTTCAATCCAATAGCTTTATCGAAGCACTACTGTATCGGTCGTCATCATAGAACGTGGCTTAACGATTTCAGAGTTATTGTCAGCGTTGAGGAAATCCAAAAGCTTCTAAGCCTTTGAAAGCTCTGAAATCTGGTCCCTCAGTATACCCTAACGCGAAACATATCTCCGTCGGATGTTATATCTTGAATATAGGTGAAGGTGTCACAGGACCATGCTCATTGTTGAACTTTATCATGTAAAGGGAAAGTCGACAATAACGAAATTTTGTGTATCAACTAAATTATATATTTTAAGTAACTACGTCGCAAAGTAGCGTCGACTACGTAATCGTAGAATATTCAAATAACGAGATCCGTTCTCGTTAAATGGAAAGCCAATTATTCTTGGATTTAATGAAAATGGCCCTTAACGTCCACATCTGAATTTGAAAGGGTTAGAGGTTACGTAATTCGACATCCTTCTCATAGGGTAGCATCCGGTACGTCTATACGTTAAATTCATACCAGGATTGTATCGCGTAGATTTAATAGACAACAATTGATCCAGTTTGCATGGAACTGTGATAGGTGGGTGTGACCTATATTACTAATAATGAGGAACGGACAAGATGCCAAGGTAAGGTTAGTTATGGAAATTTCTATCAGCCACGTATATACCGATCGCGGGTATTTTGATTACGTGATTATTCTACTTCTTATTTCAAAACTGAATTTTTTTATTCGTCCTCAAATTTTTTGCAACGTCCAATATTGCTAATGGGCAATGGAGATTCAAAAAATTTTTTTTTTTGCATTTACAAAAAATTTTATCAAACTCATTATTATATGTATTCTTTAGGCGCTTCAAGTATTATACAGAAAATAATAATTTAGGCTTCGATTCGTGTAATTAAATTTATTCTTCAATTATAACCTTCCGTTTTTGTCGATATGGCGTGCGCGTACTTCAAAGCGCATTCCGAATATTCGGAAAACTCTGTTAAACGCAGCTTGGATAATTTAATTCCAACTTTCGGTACAGTTTAAATTTCAAGACTGATAAATACGAAACGATGGCTTCGCTAATGAGCTTTGTTATTCAGCCATGGTACTATTACAGTCAGCTTCAGGGTCGAACCACGTAAATCCACTTGACTGTTAATCAATGATTATCTCAATCAAGCACTTCACGCACTATGCATAACTCATGAATGATAAAGTGTTCGTATTCGTATACCTGCCGCGGAAACAGCAGCATAGAAAGAGCACTTTATTCTAGGAAGAAATCAATAACTCCTAATCCTTTATTATAACAAATTTCGTACTTCATTAGCCATTGTGTTACAAGTGTGCCGAGTTCAGTTTACAAGTTTCAAACTAATTTGCCCGTCTTTCATAGATGTAACGCACAGTCGAGTTATGCCGGGTGTTACAACGAAATAAAGAGTCATATAAATTTGTCTCATATGCCAGCTAGATATTTCAATAATCATTGCACGTTCGACCCAGATGTTGTGTATGCAATTTCTACAGATATTTCAAAGCCCGACAGTTGCCGGCTACGGCACTATTTTATGCACAAAGCTTTACCTCGCCAATGTGTAAGCACGAGACTCCAGCACGCGCAATAATATTATGGGATGACACGTGAAGCGAGAGAAGCATACGAGTAAATATGTATGCACTGCACGCTTTTGGACATGTGGTAGCAGAAACTACTGGATTTTTGTTCATTTTAAGAAAATAATACGAAACTGATATGGCATAATGAAATGACATTTTTTTTTCAATTCTAAGTTTCGATTCCCTTTGCTATTTTATCCCTGGTCTAAATTATCTGCTATTATTAGTGTGGGAACAACGTATGCTTCTGATATGTGTACTTGATTTCGTGATTGGTCCATTTCCGCATTCCGCTGCCATGTTGCTACTACCTTCCCAGAAGACTAAAAACCTTAATTCTCAAAAGTGTTTATGGGATCTAATTCGTTTTTAACGGATGTCACTGTTCCCTTGTATGCCAGTGCTGTTAATTTTTTGAGTGATTTTACCAATTTTTGACTTGGTACTTTGATACAGACTCTAAACTACAGGAAGGATATGAGACCATTGCACGGCCGAAAAATCTGTTTTATATCTTCTAATGGTTGATATATTTACTAGATACTTTCTTATTACTTATTTCGATGTGGGGATGAATTTCTTTAATATATATTATTCATTGCACCCTAATGATATTTTGGGTAAGAGTCAACCTGTATTCGCAAAAATAATATCTTTTGTTATTAAAAAAATCGTGTTATTTATTTCATTTCTTAACAATTTCAACGAAATTTCATTTTGTAAGAAAACTAACATCCCACTTTTATACTGGAACTCAAATCCTTCTGGTTATAAAAAAATCCGATTACAGCATAGTCGAACGCGATATGCAATAATGCTACACCTTTTAGGAATCCAAGAATGATAGGAAGCAGCATCAGCGCAATTTCGCACGTAATTCAGGCGTGCTCGTAGGACTGGTGGCAGCAGTGACACCCCTGACAGACAGGCAACGTCGATCTCCTCTTTTTTCATGTTTCACAGAGCAAAATTCCCATTAAATTAACCCAGCCCCAAGAATACTACGCTTTTAGTCGATTCGAAATGGCCAAATACCCCATCGGCTAGAAGAGTATAATTTAGGGTCTGGCAATGACAAGAGCTGCCAGCTAAAAGCGTTAACCCATTGAAAGGTTATTTGAAATCGAGGATCATCAGGAAGAGCACCATACTAGTCTCAGTTCTACAAAAAATATCTATAATGACAGAATTTATGAATTGGACAAAAGTCATAAAAGCTTTTAATAAAAAACGTGACTGATTTCTTACAGGAAAATGATACGTATGAATCCCACGTAAACAAATCGCCTAAAAAAGCAGAACTTTCAAAAGATTTCTTCTCGAGTCAATGAAATTGCGAAAACTGTATACAGGAGGTCGAGCGAGTCAAGATAGATGGGCTAGGCCGAATGTGAAAGAAACAAAAAAAAGATCTGCTACCAAGTACTTGCTTATTGAATAAGGAACGTTGAAGCTCGAGAAATTTTTTTCAAAGTTGAAAGCATTTTTTTTTCTCTTGTTTTGGTATGACTTTTTATATGTACCTATACCTTTGAGACTTGGCGGAGTGCTGCTGAAAATCAACGGCAAAAGATTTAAATAATTACTGTGCGACGAATTTCTATTTACTTGATAAACGTTATTTGGAAAGTGTGGGTGGGAAGTACACAAGTAAATACCGAATAACTTGGTATCCGATAATATATATTGTGACGTTATTATTTACGTCACAAGGTCCCGAGTGTAAAACTAGCGTGTTTTAAATACGGGACGCATTACCGTCCCTCGGGAGAGTCTCTAAAGGTACCGGCCAAGAACTCCAGGGTCCATGATTGTATTGTAGTAGCCGTTAGGTAATTCTTTTTGTTCCGTACAATTATTTCATGTATTCGCGTTTGACCACCACCACGATCAACGTCTCGCCGAGGGAGCAAGGAGCAGCCCAGCCACCAGTCCCGCGAGGGAGCGTGGAGGCGCGTACCACCACCAGGCGCCTCCACCCCGCAGCTGACGGGCCCCGAATCAAGTAGGGAGAAGACAACGCACCGGACCATTTCGTTCTCGCCGTATCGCCGGTACGGACGTTCCAAGAAGAGGGCACCGCCGGTATCGAAGACGAAGACAGACTCATGAAGCTGTACAGGTGCGAGGGGTCGCTACCCTCCACCACCTGACCGTCCCGACAGGAGTACGGACGAAGACCACCCTAGCTACGGCAACGAGTTGTGACATCTTGAAGAAGTCCCGAGTCCCGCGAACAGGATCCGTCGCGAGGACTAGGATTAGGAATTAACGAAAAGTACCGTCCTCCTAAGTAAAGCATTGTATCGTTTACAAGGAGGCTCCGGTTATAGACTTTATATCGTTTCGCGTCCTTCTCGTAGGGTTAAGTTATAGAAATTATCGATAAAAGTAACGTAGAATAAATTAGAGTCCGGTGACATGTTTTGAAATTAGCGCGAGGGCCTACCATTGGCGAGTACCTTCGATGTTGACGATTGGCCCAGGAGGGCCCGGCGGGGGATGACGGAGCTAGCGTTGGCCCCGAGAGTCCCGAAGAGCTCCCGAGGAAATTCATTCTCTGTTAGTTTGCCGTCTTGGCCGGTGGTCCCGTGGAAAAAGTAAAATAGTTGTATCGTTTATTCAGCATAGTCTCGTTCACGGTAAGCTTCTCGTCGTCGAGAGGACGAAATCTTTTGCATTTCCGCAATTATCGTTTAATTACATATTTGTATCTCGTTGATATCCTCCCGGTTTCGGCCCAGGAGTCGATCGCGTAATGTCCATATGGAAAAGATTCCGTACCTACCGTTTGAACTTTCTATTTATCATAATTTATTGTCTATTTGCCTATTGTGTTACTCTCGGTGACCCTGGAGAGATTTCAGAGAATCTATTATTATATATTATCTATAAGTAAGGCCTGAAACTGAAGAGCCTAAGTTATCATATGTTAATTCTGATCTCGAATTTAATTAATTATTTTCTGTCGAGTACCGCGGGATTTCTCTGTCCCGTGTACTATCGTAGTTCCTTTTGTATTTGCGATTATCTCTTGTTTGGTCTCTAGAGTATCATTTCATACTATTCTTGTAAATTATTTATTTCGTAAGACTGTTAATATTTCTTTTCTGTACGTTCATAATTACTATAACCTCCTATATTCTGATCCGCCACTCGACCCCTTGTGCGCCGGTATTTGCTAGAATCGTGTGTTTCGCGGCTTCTTCGTAGAGCGTAGCAAGTTTCGACCTTTGTACGCGTAACCCGGTATCGGCAGCGGATTAGTATCGCGAGCGTACGTTTTTGTCGTATTTCATTAATCAGTCGTGCGTCCCGTAAGGGAATTCCGTACCGCGCGGTATTTCATGTTCTTCGTCTCGCGACTATTATTTTGCTTTTGTTAAATTGTTAATTGTTTTATGAAGTCCCAAATAAAGGGCCACTTGTTATATTGGTTATTGTTAAAATTTGCAGTTCTCAACCTTATTCCTCGTACCTTTAGGCGAACCCTGCCCCTCTACCATCCCGTTGCGATCTGACTAGTCAGACAACTTCTCTCCTTTCCCTTGGAAATTTTCTTTATCCTTTCGTGGCACAACGGTGTGCCTGGCCCCCAATTAATTCTAGTATTTCAGAATTCTTTCTTTTCGGGTTTTCGGGGAAAAGTAGGGAGTACCGAAGTTTGTGGCTTTATTGCTGTACCGCGGCGAAATTTAGGGAGCTCCGCCTGTTCCGATTTTTATTGAAAAATAACGTCACAATATATAATAGGAACTTTGACAAGATTAATCGCCATTCTATAGTTAAAAATATTTTATGTCTATAGCATTTCTGATATGGTGCGAGGCTCTGTGATATCAAGTTTCTTGGTATTTTTGAATCCACAAAGAAATAGTCTCGTGTGGGTAGTCATAAGACAGTATAGGTAGTTACTAATAAGGTATTCCATATATAATTGGTCAAGATAAAAATTTGGAGAAACATTTTCTTTACGAATGATCCTAATGATGCATGTATCTCGATACCAAACTATTCTGTAACATCCCTAAACAATACACCTATTCGTATGTATATTCCACGTCACTCGAAAGTTCATAAGAAATCACACCTTAAGAGCCAAGATGACGAGGATATCTAAGATATAATTCAACAAACCAGGAACTTCGAGAAATAAGAAATAACAGATTCTCAATGGCTAAAAATCTTCATGAGGTCGTATTCGTTTCATTAAGAAATTCGATAGTGCGAATACCAAATGACAAACTAAAAGTTGGCACGTAGTAACGTATATCTAACGTTTGCCCTATTATCAAACAGAGCGTTGTAATTGCAATTAGTGGTTAACGACATAGCTGCTGTACGACACTCTCTTGTCATTACTTTTCTGTTTGTGTCCAACGTTATTACACTGTTATTATATACTATATATGTATGTATGTATGTATGTATGTATGTATGTATGCATGTATGTATGTATGTATACGAATCCGCCTTATTTTTACTATATGATTCGATCCAATTAAAAAAAGAATAAAATCAAATATTGAGTAAACAAGACATTACCGTTCCACGTTTTTACCTCTATCAACTTCCATAGCAATCAGGAATTGCTGGAGTTTTTGCCTAAAAAATATAGATATATAATATGTAACATATACGCCTGACACGCCTACAATTGAAAACACGTATTACCTTTGTTATGACGTGGACTGCGAGACACGTCGAATTATCCACGTGCCCCGAAATGATTACGTCACAAACATAGAGTCGAACGTACGTAATAAAGTCAAGACTACCAGAGTCCCTGAAAAATATCTAAAGTTCCTTGCCCACATTCCGAAATGAAAATGATGTTATAAAAGTTGCTAAACGATATCGATATATGTCAACGTGGGCTCCCTCTTATGCTTATAAAAATATTTAAAGTCTTATAAAATCTGGTATACTAGAAATTCTTCTAGTAACTTCTAGTAACACCAGCAGCACGTATCCATAATATATTATGTGACAAATTACCTGTCAAATGCATAAGAGTCAAGAACAACGTGTTTCGCGTTCACGTTGAAATATGAACTCTAAAGAACTACTGAACCCGTAACAATATGTGTGCAGTCTCAGCGACCTTACTAGTTTTATTTATTTAAAAAAATCTATTATATATTAATTATTCGATATCTAGCTCATAAATTTGTTTAAACTAAGTGCCGACTAACTCAACGCTTTACTTTCGAGCTATGCCGTTCATACTAATGACCTGACAGTCTAGTTCATCCGATTAAGGTTGTTACGTAGGCCGTAATGGCTATCGAGGCATTTAAATTTGATAATTAAAATTTAAAAGTAACTAAAAGAAAAGGAACGACCGAAGATAACGTGAATAAAAATTGAGTGCATGCCGAGCGGTAAGAATGCACTCAATGGTGGGTTCGCTGCTCGTTTAAGGTGTTGAGGTTTTAAAGTGCTCGTTTAAGGCCTTGCTATTCCAACGTGGAGAGATATTCCCTGGAATTCTTATAGATGGGTAATAGATAATTAATACGTGAGGAAATTCGACTTTGCGTATATTGTTACAAAATAAATCATTAAGTTTGATTAAATTGTTATTTGCAGTGTTTGAGTCATGAGAAATTCGGGATAAAGATGAGTTACAAAACCTGATTGTATGTGAGTTTAAGGCGATTAGAAATTTTGTGGAACAGAAAATTATCAAGCTTACGCGTTACTTAATTTGAAAAAGATTAGTCTATGCAGCTCAATTTTGCCCGGTGACCGACCTAGCTTGTTCCCTAGGGTATGTAAGAACCAATCCGTACATAGGCCAGGTTACGAATATTACACTGGATATAATACTCTAACGGTTACAGCCGCAAGTGAAAATGTGCAGTCCGATCTTTTGCGCGTGAAGCCAACCGATTTTCAGAGCGTCAGTATCATGACTTTGGCTGCTTATATAGTCGTTTTTTTGCTGATGCTCTTAGGTATAGTTAGGACCTTAGAAGTGCGAAACAGCTGAGTAGGTCACATGGGCAATGCACTGGGTAACGTGCTGAGTCTGCAATTCTATTGACTGTCAGCTGTCATTTTGTTTCTAAAATGCTAGCCTAACAAGGTCCAGAGAGCTCACCATATAAAGTGTGTCCCTAAAGTCTAAAATGTGTAGTTAAGGGTTAAATTTCTCGTGGCTCTCGAATCTGCCTATAAATATATCAAGTAAAAGCCTGTATTTCACTCTTCGCCGTCTATAAGGATATCTCTGCTTCCAGGGCAGTTAGCGCGTGGCGACTGAGAAGCGGGTGAAAAAGAGGACAGTTGCGAGAAGCCCCCGTCAATCAGAGGGCTTTCATGGTTACCCGAAATAAACTGTAAAAAAGTGCATCGCGCGGTTGGACTACGAGATATAGCGATAAACTGAAATTAACGTACTGTCGATAGATGTAAAAATATAAATTCACGATAAATCAAATTATATGGTGATTAACTAGGAACTGCTCCGAAGAGCTAAACTTAATTATTCAGATATACCAGCATTCCATATGTATTCTGATATGAAAAATTCTACTGTTACGATATTGAAGATTTATGTGATACAAAAATCACATTATTGTATTGTAATAAAATAACCTTCGATTATGTTAGACACTCAATAGTTTAATTAAATAGTTTATTACGATATCCTATATCGCTGGTGTCAATTTAACAAAGGGTTGACGGAACATATCACCTGGGTTAGAGTTTGCTATTCGAACCTTGTGCAAGTTCAAGTTACACTTGTGTACTTGATCGGTATTGTCAAACAACAGGATACTTCAGCCTTGTAATATCTTAAGATTTTCGCTATTTGTATTTCTTGATAATGTAGATTGAGAACTGGAGCCCATATCACGTATGTACAAATGGGATCGATAACAGTCTGGAGTTTTGCATGATTGAAATTATAAAGTTGGTAAGGCTGCTTTTATCTAATTAAACTATGTTTATAGTTATAATTTACTTGGAATTTTGTCTTGTTCACTAAAGGTACAGTGATACGTAAGATTCGACAGGTTAATGTGAGAACGAAACGAATGCTTTTGTTTAATATTAATTTTTTTAGCCGATAGCTTGAAAGTTTACCCACGTTGGGTTCGTCGACGTAATTAAGGAAACCCTACATATTAAAATTGACTACTTGAGCCTATGGAATTCTTTGACAACCAAAGCGCTTGGTGTCGTTCATGAATTTGCCAAAGCACTAACCCACGCTGTATTTTACAATAAAACAGCTACATTTGTACGTATTCCAAGAAATTCTTATCCTTCGATATCTTTGTGATAAGGCAAAGCTACCCGACTCACCGAAGACAGAGAATATCCATATATACGCCAATTAGTTGGTTACATGCGTATTCCCTCGTGCCGTAAGTGATCACGTGGACACAAAAGTAACATAACAACGTGCTTCGCAATTACGGAATGCTATTCAATAATATAGATTTATTTCATGAACATAAAATGTATATATACGCGCTATAGAGATTGTCGGATAACTGTATTATCGAGAAGAGTAGATACAGTCTGAGGATTATGCGAAAGTGAATTATCATACCGAAATAAACTTTGCCGTAGGTCGTCTTAAGAGGATATTTCTTTCAGGACGTGAAGGCATAATAGCATTTGAATGGCTGTTATGAGAGCCACGTGAAGCTTTTCGTGTAATATTGTGCTTCGAGAAATTTAAGATCCATCGGCAAAGAACAGATTTCTCCGTTATCTTCCAAGTATGTTAACTTATGATGGTTTTCACGTTGATACTACCTATAATGTCCCCAGTAGCCCTCGTCCATGGACCAACATCAATTGACGCCGTAACGTCGCCTTGAAGCCTCCTAACGCTAAATGCGATTCACCATCCTATAAGCAACGAAATATTCATCGAACAAGATGGGTCTCTTGGGTCCTCTGAAATTACGAAGGGCTACTTAAAGGAAATATTCTTAAAGATAAAGAACGCTTGAATAGGGATGAAGTACCCTTTGTCCTTTTTTCCATTGTCAAAGCACTTGTCTTCTGTCGTCTATGTCTACGCGTGTCAGAATTAGATATTCTATAGGCAGTGTCTTCATCCAGTCATCGTTCTCACTGCTTCGTCCGTTAAAATATATTGCGACGTGGAAAGCTAGTTGACACCGAATTCAGCATTTGTACATTGATTTGTGATAATTTCAAAAATAATATGATAGTTGTACGTGTATAGTAACGAGATCGAAGTAAATATTTTATGAGTTTCGGTAACTGAAATTTATCAAAATTTAAGATTTACTCGTTTCTATAAAAAAAAAGACAAAAAAATTTTCGAACAATATTTTAGGAATTTCTTCGCTTTCTTTTAGCTTAGCTCGATGATTTAGAGGGGGGAAACTAGCAGTAATGTCAGCGACAAGTTTGTCTGGGTTTTTTTCTATAACCAGAGGGAGGGAAGTTCAAATGGCGCAATCATAGTACTATCAATCATCGTTACTACTAGTATTCTCTTGGAAAGGGATGACAGAGGTAGTTCGAAAGTTTTTGATTTTCCACTTTTCATTCGAAGGGTCGTCGATAGGAGGTGACAAACCCTTAAAAAAATACACCGATGAATTTACCAAAAACTCCGAAAATCAAGGTTAGGATAATATCTAAACGAGCTCTGAGCAGACCTAAGTCATAGTCTTTCCGTGAGAAGAAGATCAAATGAAATGTAAAAAAAAAGTTCAGAAAACGTTAGCTATTAGACTTTGCAAAGAAAGACAGAAGCGAAATTGAACATGACTTCTTCACTGACATAAAATTTATATAATATAAAATAAAAAAAATATATACGTAAAATTCGTTAAAAGAATATTGGATAATGACACGTTATAGAAAATCACATTGTTCTGCTCTGGATAGTCATAGCAGAGGAAATTCATCCTGCGATAAGATTCGGTTTCGAAAACGCAAAAATATCTTACATCGTATACAATCTAAGAAGTTTCTTAACGTGGCTGAAGTGGTGTATGGATTTTTGGGTAATATGGCCATTATCGATGCCGAAAGAAGATTCGATTATAACCGCTGCGGAATCGGTTCTTCTGGTTTGCAAAAGGATGGACCGATTCATAAACAACCTCAGAGGTCACGTCATTACAAAAAGAGAATACCTCATAATTATTCTGGCACTGCTTTACAAACTGGACATAAATACGAGAAAAGATTGCAAAGAATTATTAATGCTAAAAAAGCATCAAAGCCACTGGCAATTGATACCCAGATTTCACCGAGGAATAAAGATGCAACTGTACCTGAAAGTTTATCTTGGATATCGCATATGATATCAAGGTTAAATAAGCCACCTTTTTTCATTCAAGTTACCAACAATTACATAAAAGCTAGCTTTGGAGCAGGTAACGATAAAATGTGATTCAGTATTGTATTCATTAGACTTATACCACCATCTATTTTTAGATAGTTTACAATTATTGTATTTATGATTGCGACGATAATTATGTAATTTTCGTACATGTTACTGTACTATAGCTCTGTCAAATTTTCAATCCGCGCGTGGAAAGGACGACGAAACCAGTAGAAGCCAAAGGAGGAAATTGCGAAAGGAGCCTGAAAACTGCAACAGTCTCGATCGGAAATCGCTTCGTCGTGGAATTTCACCGTGGTTTACGTCTAATCGACGGCGTAGAAGCGGGGACAGCGAGGCTGTTGTAACAAAAAAGACGGGGAAGATTGATAAGGATAATCGAGATAAAGCTTCGAGTATGGAAACTCCGACTGGATCGTCAAACAGATCGCCTTCCTGTATTGAACGAAACAAGCGTAGTAGAAGAAGCAAATCACCATTGTATAACTGATATATATATATATATATTTTAGAAAAATATCAAAATAATTTGAAGTTATTATACGTGTCTGTTACAGGAAACGGAAAAATATGATAAGCAGTTAAAAAAGCATGTCGTGACGATGCCATTAGAGAAATTAACTGACGACGATCATTTTGCAACTATGACTGATGAAACTGAATAAAATAAAGAAATATAATAACGCTTGAATTTTATTATTAAATAATATAAATTATTGATCCAGCAGAATTTGTATAGGCATATACCTATTTTGAGAATTATTGCATTGTTTTATATAGAGTTATTATATAGTACGTAAAGTCATAGGAAATTCTCTCTTTCGCACCCAGTCCTATTTACATCTGAGACTTCTTTCATATCGAGAACAAGAGGGAACTTTCCACGAGGATAGTTTATCCTGTCATAGATAGCTAGATCATTCGTACAGAATCTCGAAATATCATCCAACAAACTTCACGTCCTCGATGCGCTTCTGTTCCAACAGTTAAACTCAAAACAGTAAAAATTCTTGTTTTTGTCAAATAGATCCGGAAAATCTTAGGTAAAATCACGCATCACGATCCGTACCTTAAAATTATAAATATACTCGTAAATTTGCCGAAGTGGTAAATCTAGTATCTTAAAATCTTTGAAACGATCAAATAAAAAAAATGAGCCAAAGCAAAAAAGTAACGGAACGTGCATTGAAAAATCAAAACTGTACCGACGAGGAGTACGAAGAGGACGCGAAGGAATCTGGTCGTAAATCTGAGGATCCTCGTTCAAGCAAGATTACCGATCTCGTCTACAAGTACTTAGGTAAGGCAAAGCCGCTAAGATTTATTTAATCCCATAAAAAATGTATTTTAACATTTAACATGCCACCGTTTGCAAAAGCAACCCGTGATGTTATCACGTACAGGCTTCTTTACCGGCTTATTGGATTTTTTAGACACGAGTAATTCCCAGGGTTCTCTCGACGAAGTCAGCCCTCAAAGCAGCACTTCCGGTGCGGATGATCGAGTTGGAATGGCTTCTGGTAATTTTAAATAGCTTCACGCGCCCCTTTTTAAAATACCCACAATTCGTTTCAGTTCGATACTTTATTCCTATAGGATTTATTTCCAATATGTTGTATATTGATGTAAAATGTGTAAAGGGATCTTATTGTTACTTTTTATTATTCATAAAAATTCCATAGAACATACAAATTTTCTCTATCTTCCTCAACAATTGAATCACGTATCTGGCGGATAGTGCGTAAAAATCTTATCCATGCCTTTGAAGTTTTTACTTATTAAGCCATGCACATTTCTAAAGTTTAAACTCGTTTCAAATCGGTAGATAAGAAACGTTCCAGGAAGCAACGGGAAGGCAGTAAGTTCACGGATAAATATATACAGGACGCCTTAGCCTTTGGAATTCGCTCAGGCTGTTTGATACCGGTGGATTCGAATTGCCGTGTACTTCGAGTTTCTTCGGCTCTGGCGAACGTCAAAGATCGTAGAGGTGGCGTGAGTGCGAATGAACGATCGCTATCGTGTCAAAAGAGCCAGCACGATTCACAGTCTTCAGCCAAAGGTGTAATCCAGGAAGCAGGAAGACGCAGAAGACGTAGCAAGAGACGGCGCTCGAGGACGAGGAGTCGCTCTTCGAGAAGAAGAAAAGTACGTCGAGGAAGCTCAAGAAGCCACGAGGATGGGTAATAACGTGAAACTTTGTCTTACGTAAAATACTAATTGCGTGTGAAATTTAATTGTTTCTTGTTAAAAAAATTATTTTATTTCATTTAAGTCGAGCCAAGTCGCCTGATGCTGCATCAAAACCGAAAAAAGTACCAGTTGCTAAGAGGACAGAAGATCCTGAAGATCCGGACGACTATGAAACTTATAGCGGTAACGAGGATAACGACTCGAAAAAAAATTCAAACTCAAACAGTAATGACGGAAAGAAGGGAAAAACTGCAAATTCAAGTCATCAGGACAAAGATAAGAATGACACTAATGATAATGAAATTGATGAATATACCTCGGATAATTCAGTGGATGAAGACGTCTCGGATGACGATGAAGATAAAAAAGATTAATTTTTAACGTTAAGATTGAGTGATACCAGGAAAAAAATTTAATTAATTTAATTATCATACTGTTGATCCCTTTACTTTCACTCGGTCCTTTGATCGTGATAATATTCATATTTGTAATATTTCCCCGAAAAAAAAAAACAGGTATTCATGTAGCGTGTGCGATCGTGATTTAATGTATCGTTGAAAGAACGGCTCTGTGTGCCAGCGTAAAATATTAATAAAAGAACTGTCCCCGGAATCGCGAAAGAAATTTAACAACTCATTCTGATATGAATAAAAAAAAACGTCTACTTCAAAGTTCATTTTTTGCTTCAACCAATTTTTCATCCGATCGAATAAAGAGTTTTCATGTTCCAAGTATGATGTATTGGGTCGTCAAGGATGAAATTTGTAAAAAAAGGCAAAATTGGTTGATTTACAAATTTCATCCTTGACGACCCAATACAAAAGCATCAGTACATTATTAAACTTCACAGCCTTCACTTGTCCCATAATTTCACACTGATACTCGAGTTATATCGATGGACGTAAACATCATAGATGATAAAAAAGTACAGTGAGAAGGAATCGAACGTATATCATCTGATATACGAGACAACCTGATTGCTTAGAAACCTTGACATTTATCGTAAAACATCAAAATCGTTCAACAGCTTTAATATCAGTATCTAAAATACTATTATTATTTTTGTTTGCAATTTTAAAAGCTCTCGTAAACCAAGGATATAAGCTTTTGTCAAAGTGCATTTGATATCTGCCATATGTTCAATTTACGTAGTACTACTATTAAATGATCAAATTCTCTACACAATCACAATTGCTAACATCCATACTAAAGGGATACGAAACGCATTTTGATAAAGAATTTCATAAATAATATATATCTTTAATATAAAAATAGTTGATTGTAGAGCTCGAGTATAGCTATCGATAACATATCGAATTTTTATGAAAAAAAAATGATATTAGACGAAAACATGTAGTTCCCTTCAATACCAGAATATCGGTTTACATACAAGAGGGTGCTTGACGTCGATGTCTGCATCGTCAGGATGAAACTGTACGACGAGAGTTCATTTATCATGACAAGCAAACCTGAGAGGATCATCTGACGCGTTGAGTAACAGATAAATTTCGTATTTTATGTTAAGGATTTAAAAAGGGTTGCAAAGATGCTTAAAGATATGTATCCAAGTGTTTCGTCGTATTCGGAGTCGCTTTTTGTATGATATTATGTGTATAGTTTTTTTATTATTATTTCGGAAATTCATCTTTGGGCCATTTACATTTTTGCAAGATCGACCGATAATACCAGGTATACGAACTTAAATTCCAGACTGGCAACCTTGGTGAGTCGGTCAGATGATATGCGGGTTTTCCATCGACCTATACCTAATGCCACCTAATACACTTCCTAAAACGTATTCTGTAGTTCCCGAGGATGAGATTACTTGGAACGTCGACGCTGAGACTAGAAACTCGTTGAAGGTCGACGTAATGTCGTTACTCGAGGAAGAAAGAGCGGGTGTTAAAAAAAAACAACGGAGGTGGGTCCAGACATTAGAGAAAGATAGAAACAAGAAAAACAGAAAAGAGCTTTAATACTCGAAATTTTTCACGTTCTTCTTCTTCTTTCTGGAGGTCGCAGCATCCCGGTCGTGTATTAATTCGCATTGGACAAAGACGTATTGGATTCAGAGAAAACTAGCGGTACTCCGCTTCGTACGTGAAGCATGTAAATATTTATCATGTCTCGCAGGTTCCTATCGTTTTCCCGAGTGATTATATTCTCGAGTCGTAGTTTTCTCGAAAATTCACATTCCCGAATGACTAACTGTACACGTCTTCAGAAAGTTGTCCATATGCAGAAAGCCCAATTTTCGAGAAAATAACGATTCCAGAAAATAACGTTGTCGAACAAACTTTCTGTAAAACAACGACACGGAAATATGATTATTCGGTAAATTAATAGGGATCTGACGACCTCCTATTGGAACGTGAATTTAATCGGACTAAAAGTCTGAAGAAATGAATATACCAAGTTTGTGAGATTGTACGCACCGCTTGAAATTCTTTGTTGCAAACATCAAATGGACGCCCCATAACTTTCGTTGGGGCTTTACAGCTGACTGAGTCCCGTGTAAGTGGAAATGCCAGTGACTTGATCAGACGGCACTGGCCGAGGTTTAGAATTCAACTTCGTTTGAGTTTCCAGTACGAGTTATCGAGCAGGAGACCTTTAACCTTGATAGCCGTGAACTTCCCAAAATTTATACGGGCGATGTGACTCTCTTTCTCTCCATCTCTGTCTCTGTCTCTTTGCTGCTTGTCCATTTGATTACTCCCAGTCTCGCTTTATCTCTCTTGGATTCGCTTCTCTTCACCCTCTTACTTCTAGTACAGCGAACACTGCCCTTCCCCCCCCCCCCCCCCTCTCACACACACACACTTCAATACCGATTTCCCAGGTTCCATGTTCCACTTCCACTCCCTTATGGAGTATCCTCACGGATCGATCGCGTTGCATCCGCGGTCGCGCTTGCTTTTCCCGCTTCACCGTGTACGATTGCGCAGCACGTGGATTCAAATTCGCACAAGACTTCGTGTAGAGGGGGCTGAGCATCGTGATGCCAGTAAGGGTCAGGAGAACGCGGCTTTAGTTGACACGTGGCGTTCCGAAGCACGCTACGTATTTCGCATCCCCCTTCGCGCCGATTTACAAGTCCCGAGAACACGTTAAAAAACGTTGTGCAATCAGTACAACGTATGAGATACCCACGGTACGAGTACAGTCGAATGTTTGAAGTGAAGTGACAGAATTGAAATATATACCACTGATACTGAAGGAAAATACTCGAGGAACCTTGTTTGACGGTTAGAAAACTTTACGCGAGGAGTGGACTCTGAATGTGACTCGATTCTGACTTGAAATTGCAGTAGTTATTCAGTGTATTATGCACACGGGTGAGTTGTAATTGTCTTTTATATTATTTGCTGTGCACGGTTCTATTATCGTATTCTTGACAAATAAAGCGATAACCGTTCTACAAGAATGTGCACCCTGTCAATTAAAGAAAGTGCATTTTGTCGGACAATTTTTATTTGATCGTTGGGATTTGAACTTGTCCACAATGCAAATTTTGTTTAAAGCCTTTTCGATGATGACGCTCCTAAGTAATTGTTAAAGTCAGTTTGAACAACCACTCCCTGTGTCGACGGGGGTGTTGAATTCATGTCTGCTCTACTGGCTAATCGCAAATAACGTACTTTCACTGTTGTACCCAACGTGACCTTCCAGTAACTTGGAGTATCGGATTTCCGCACGTGCTTGGGAAAATATTTTATTCAAAAGAAACTGTAATACTTGCGTGCGTGTATATTGTAATGGAATAATCGTTATATTACATATCTACCATGAAACGTGATGGAGAAAAAGGATTAACATCAAACGATACGGTTCTAAAAGAACGTTTTTAATCTAACGAATGATATCTTGACAAGGCGTTAAATTTTTAATAAAAAGATCACATGAAAATTATGAATGACACTATTTATTGAATAAATGAAATCTTTAAAGGATAAACTAATGCATTCAAAGAGAGTTTCTAGGAATTTTCAAAATCATCGTGTGAACTGTGATACTGTTTTCCCTTAATCAAAGAAGACTGATGTATGAAGCTTAGCTGATTGAAGTTTGACACCGTGGAACTTTTTTATTTTTAGTCTGATTAACTATACTCGCTAGAAACTCGTAGAATTTTGAAAATTTTTCATAATTTTTATCAAGCTTATTATAATCAAATTTCAAAGAGACAATTTCAATAACTCTCCTCAAGAGAGTCAATGGATAATGGATAGAAGAGTGCCCGAGTATGTTTGAAACGAGTAGAATATGTCCGCATTATGCGTATTCGAACGGAAATAGACAAGAAAGAAGTAGAAACGTAGTGGATCACAGCAAAAAAGATCTTTGAAAAAAATATTATTTAAAAAAACAAAAGAAAAAAGGTCGTGATCTCAACCCATGTAAAAATGATCCTCCACGTCGTTTCGCTTGTCAAACAAAAGTAAGTACCTAGTCGCACCCTGCATTGAAAACCAACCCTTACAGCTACAAACGTAGCATAGTTCATTAATTTTCCCTGCGTTCCTTGCAGCATCGCTAAATTAATATTTATATAACCCTCGCAGTTTAATGGCACGATAAAAAAATTCGTTGGTAACTCACGAAAAACAATTCCCTGCCCCTAAAAAAAATTGTTAGACCCTCAACTAACGTTTTCAAATGAGCGATCGATCTATTTACAGCTCAAATTGTTATTATCGCCTTCTGGTTAAACTACCGTACGTAGTAGGTATCGGCTCAGGGAACACGTGTAATGTTAATCTAGCCCGAAGGGTATTGGCATCCATAATTACACAGTGACTGGTTCCCTGGCAGAGAGTGACGTTCTAGTACGTGTAACATTGAACTTGTGATGCTTACATGTTATCGTAACTTGCATCGCAGTCTTAAGGATAGTAGCCTACATATAATGTTGTCAAAGTATAACTATAACTGTTTTCAGGAATTCACAGTCTGCTATTAACATATCAATTCGCAAAGCGTTTATCCTAATAACAAGCTGAAAATTCATACTGTACGTCTTACTTAGCGTCTAGAAAATCGGGGAAGCTTTTGGAAAATTTCCAAATGGCATCTTCAGCAGAATTAACAGAGCTCTACGTTTCATTGCATACGTATAAAGCGTTTTCGAACTCACACTGTTGCAATCACCAAATGAGTTAATTTACAGTGAGAGTGTTAGCGCACGGATTTACAATTGAATTTCCCGTGTTGAATACACTATACATTTAATTGACATTCAGTTCTCCTATACATACAGCTTAATGGCGGGATGATTGACATATTTCAATAACGTTGTATCGAATCGAAATCAATAGCTTCAAGATAAGGGTGGATAGGATGATTTTCTTCCGTTTGTCGAATCTCTTTTTTTATCGTCGTATATACTGCTAATTGAATTTCAAACCTAAGCAATGTATATACATATACATACACTTAAGTATGTTATATATATACTCAACGTATCAATTCATTTTATTTCATTTGAATGAAATGATTCGCGAACTAATCTAAGCGATAGTCTGTATCAGTAGTGAATATTCGATTGCACACGGATCGATTTGGTTTCCATTTCTATGCTAAAATCACGTGCAGAGTCTTTACTTCAGATTTATGTATACATGTGTGTGTATATATATATATATATATGCAATTATATATATCAAATTCAAATTAGTCTTTCCTGACAAGTTCTTTTATTGTAAAGTAACTTTTATAGCGAAAAGAATTAAAATTTAAATTGGAATTGTAAGGTATGCATTCTCGAAAAACGGCATGCGAGGAAAATCGAAAGTAAGCAAATACCATACGAGAACGTTTTGTACTATCGTGCACTATTCTCTTATCGCTATGTCTTACTTAGTTTTGTTTCATTCTTTCTTAAAGAATTTATTTAAACGGTAATCATACTTGAACGTGAGTTTGTTTGTTCCGCCATTACACGAATTACTCGATTGCAAATACTGTGTAGCTAATTGCAGGCTTCTAACACTTAAAACGTAAGATAAGGATCTTCAGGGCGACATTGAATGCTGCTGAAAGTAAATTTAATTTTACTTTAAAGCTGGCATCACTTCGGCTCTCATTCTATTGCCTAAATATTTTATTCTTAAAACGAAGTTTCCTGTCGTTTAACTCGCATTACTAGCACCGCACCTAAAACAGTCGTCGTTTTCCATGATATATATATATATATATAGGAATATGTTTTGCTGGGGGATACTTTGGGGACAATTTCCTTTACGAAATCTCTATTTTGAGGACAGTGGCTATTTTAGGAACCACCCTCAAAGTTTTTCCAGCGTAATGACTGTTTTGAGGACCATAAAGCGGGACTGTCTCACCAAATTTGTTTTGTATTTGTTCAATGCTAGACATCCAGTATTTGTGATGGGCTTAGGAATGTTTCGTTAGGTTAGATCAGCTCAGAACTCACATACTGTGATGTCCCAAGGTAGTAGTTCAGAAAAAAAAAACTTTAGTTTGCTATTGTGAATGCCCCTTGATTTTTCCTGTCCCTAAAGTATCTCTTTGGCAAACGTATATAGATACACACACATGCACGCACGCACACACATTTGATGCAACTTTGAGGGAACCTTATCTCTTTCAAGTTTTCCGACGATCATCGCAATTCTCTGGTATTAGCAGAGAAAAGTTTCTCTCTCATTCGCGAACGTCACAGCTGCATCGCAGTTAATGCCGAGGGCTTGGTATCTCTAATTGCTAATAGACACGACCTTGCATAAGTTAATGAAATAGAATTAATTAAACATAATCAGATGAAAGCTTGACTCGCACGTGGGTGACGTGTAAGCTGAATGTCAATATCGATAGAAAAATTTCGAATATGCAACATTGTCAGATGCAATATTTATTGGCTGTGTGGGGCTCTCGCTATGCTTTCTTCGGTCAGCTGTTCCATTGGGGACGATGGATAACGAGATGTTGTAGATTTAAGAAAAAAAATGGCAATACATTTTTTGTAGACTCTAAAATAATTCTTATCGAGATGCTGTAATGTGTAAGAAGCGAGCATAGAGTAACCTCATTTATATATCATTCAAGATCACGTTAATTTATTGATGTATCAAGTTGAATTTGTAATCGATATGATCATTATAGCGCAGCATCTTAACGCGGTGCAGTCTAAATTACCGTAGATATATGAAATTTCGTATGCGAATATCGCAGAAGTTCCTGGCCCAAGATTAGCCGCCGATGCGAACAGCTCGATTCATTGATACGGCTAATTCAATGTATTAACTAATGATCTCGTTTGAGATGTTTCATTTATACATTATTGAAAATCAATTTCCATTAACGATCGTTACGCGACTTTAGAATCGACTAGGTGTTACAGTATTTCAGCATCGAATCATGAAAAAGAAGAATGAACTCGTTACTCCGCAGAGTTTCAATTATCGCCCGCCATACTGGCAATCTAATAGAACCGATGCTCCGACGGTCAAAACCTTTAGCTGCATGTATACTTTTACGTTAATCTGTCAATTATACAGCAGCTATATCGAGTGAAAGGTAAACACGTAGGAAATACGTGGGTAAGGGTTTTTTTTTTATTTACGTTATCCCTACGGGTATTGCGTAGCTTCTCGTTTACAACGTACAAAAATGCGAGTCGTGTTTGCCGGAATCTCATATGTGCTGCACTGATACCAGCGATAAGGGCGATGTCCAAATAGCTCTTTGAGCAATCTTCATAGCGATTATTATATATTACTTAAAATAAAACAAGGAAATAAGTAGAGTAGTTATCAGTTTGACGGTTGTCCGACCTCTTACTGTAATCAGGATAGCGACGTGCATTTGCGAGATTACGGGAATCGGAAAAATATTTTAGATTTGCGAATTCTGTACCAATTAGGAACGTAGTTTCACTCCTGAAACTCTTTTGATTTAACGCTCTTCCGGAATCTCGTATAATTTTTATTTCGTATTTTTCAGCTCGTATCTTTTCGCGAGTGACAATATTATTCGTTACGAAGTGATTTTACTAGGAAATCTATGGACGTCCTATTAAAACTTCGTTCTGGGTGACTGGAGATGCTTTACACTTATTTGCGACTTTGCCCCATGAATTATTATTATTATTTTTTGATGTTATTCTCCGGAAACTTTAGCCGTGCAGCTTCCTATTGTATGTAACAGGGCACATGTTGAGATTGGTACTTCGTCTGCCTTGAGGAATCAGTATGCGGCGGTACGGTAACGCGCAAGTTGCGTGCGCATAAATGGTATATATGTATATATGTGTATACATATGGATCTTATATACTATTATATATATGTATACATACTATAAAGCTAATCTATGTAGACAACCTTGACCTCCGCATCATACGCAAAGTCTGCAACCTCAATATTAGACTGCCATTGGTAAGTATATAGTATGTGTGTGGTACATATACTATTGTTATGTATATCCTGAAATAGGGATTGCTTTCACGTACCAGACAGAATGTGTCACATTTATGATGAAACTTGGAAGTAGATAAGAACGAGAAAAATTTGTTTTTCGTATACGCCCGCGTTATTTGTGATAATGATATTAAGAAATCCGTGCAATGTTAATAGCTCAGTATAAAATCCACGTGTACGTATGTTAATTCGTTGCACTTGAAGTAAAAGCATTTCCAACGCGGTGTGGTATTTGCGTTAACAGTTATGCTAATGTGGCAGAGAATGTACTCCGATGAAAATGCAGAAAGGGATGGAAGGAAAGAGGACGGAAAAAGAAAAATTGAAAAGACGAAGGCATGGACAATGCCGGCATTGGGAGAAAGGAGGGTGGGGGGAATTAGTCAAATTTCGAAAAGACAAAAGGCTTGGTCGAGATTTTTTTTGTTACGTGAAGTTGCGAGCTATTTTTAAATTAGCCTAAATTTTCGGATGCGACCTTCAAACTGGAGCATTACGTCTCCTCAGTGCTCATCTTGATTAATTGCTTACCAATAGCCAGATCGTTGTTCTAAGGCGTCTGATAAAGTAAAAACAGCTGATCGAAGCTAAAAGACTGCAGGGTAATTTGTATAATAAAATTATCACCATCTAGAAATGATCAATGATAGATCATTCTCAGATTAGTTTTGGATTTGTTTTCTGCTGAAGTTATTCGTGGTAATAAAAGTCAGCATTTCATAGTCTCACTAGACGTGTATCTGTGTGGGTTCTCACATGGATCACGATCAATCAGTGATCAGTTCCGGTATATAAAATGTTTACCCGGAATTGCTTGGCTGACTCGGCAGGTAGATACTTTATTCGTAACGACCATCAGGCCGTAGACCAAGCATCGTCCTTGATCCTTTTCCTAGTAACTATCTCAGGTCCAATTTCCAGAGCAATCCGTCCAAAGCCACATAAGAGGAGCTACTCCTATCCCTTGTTCTTTAATCTTGCTAGTCGGTATAGTAAGGTAAAGTAAAATAAGGTTAGGTAGTAAAGTATATTACGGAAGTCGATGGTCAATTAGGTTAAATTTTAGCTTATTTCGCTTTGGCATTCTTCAGTAAAGAATTGAGTAATTCAATTGAATCCATTGTCGCATTTATAAATTTCCTTTCAGCATCCTATCGAGAGACTCAATTGAATCTCTTGCGGCAAGTACTTGCAACCGGCGATACAGGCGACGGTCAACACGAGGCTGTTTACTCGAAGCAATTTTCACACCCGTGTTCCAAAACATACGTCTTATGAAGCTATGATTAAATAATGTTCCTCGCGTAGACACCTTAATTCGAAACTTTAGAATCGTCCAAGTTGGCTTCGAGAGAATTCTGTTAGAGACGCAAGAAGAATGTCATCGTCCTACGTTCTCGGTTTGCATAGCATTCGAGTAGGTACCTACCTGTCCTGAACAATCACTATTACCAAGGAGGAAACTTTCGTATCACAGTGTGTTTCACTACTGGCACAAGCATCTTCTTGAAAGTCCCTGACCCTCCGGGTAGTTCCATGATGATGTTCCATAATATATATACATATATACATCTACCAAGTCGTATTACATACATAGGTCTCTCAGTTTCCATCATTGAGAATATGGCTTCATGTCTGGTCCAGGATCCTTGATGCTGCTTGTGACAAGAGGCCAAACGAGCGTAAATGAAACGTGTCTCATATATACATATGTATATTGTATAAGTCATGATCCGTCCAAAATCCAAGTAATGCGAAACGCATAAGAGAAGGTAAATCTGATAAGAGAAGTACTTTGCACAAAGACTTTGAGGAGCGCCATAACGATAATAACAGCTACGTTCACACGAGCACCGATCAATCCCTTGTGTACTTCACAAAGAGAAACAAAAAAAGACATAACGAACAAGCCGAAAATTATAGTGATCAACCGAACTAATATGGTTTGCAGGTCATGAACGACCTTGATTTAACATTTACCAAGCTCGGAAGCTTTAGCGAACTAATTCGCTCGTTACCACAAGAGCCGAATATTTTCCCCAAAGTTTATTTAATTTAAACGTGTCTTCACGGAACCTCCTCATTCTCCAGCCGAACCACCTTGGAACTCCACCCGTGTTTTTCGTCGTGTTATCTTTCATGCCCCGTGAATAATTTCTCGACCTTGACCTCGAAGATTATAAATTACGGGGTCGTCGTGCATGTCACCGCCTAATACTAGCGGTTAAGTGCGTGAACGTTAAAGTAATCATCACCTGAGGGTTACACGAGGTAGCAGCACTGAGCTGCTGTTCTATCGTTAGTTAGAAACGGAAAGATAATGAACCCTTCTTGCGCGGTACGGGTCCATTACTGCTATGAATATTGCAGGAACGTCAAAGGCCGTGCGACGGGAGCGCTTCTAGCAAGTGTTTTAATGGGAAGAAGGATCAAAATCTGCCAGCTACACCCGGGTAATGTTATGGTGAAAGTGTGACGAGGGCTACTGGCTAGTAAAAAAAGAAAGGTGCAGCTGTGCAAACGTTAATGGAGCTCGTGATCCAGTCTCAAAGAGAATATTTTATGCAATTATTATTTAACTTAGGACACGTATGGCAGCACCCTTGCTGGGAGTAGCGAGTCGTACGTAGGACTTGGTTGAGGTTAGGTTGGGAATGGTGAAATATTTCATGTAATCCCATAGACCAAGCCCCTCTGCATGCAGCCTGCAGCAGGTTTAAATATTTCATTGGACGCGTTACGCTTCTTCTATCTGCGAAGCAGTCGGAACGGTCGTCCGCTCGTAAATCTCTTTTGCGTATTTGTTACTAATTTTTTAGGGTTAATTTCTTGATATATCGTTGGTAGGTTATCGCTGTATGGTTACACGGCTTTGTTTAATTAGCAACATGCTGACGACGTTTTAAAATGGGGCGGGGTTTTTCTATGTATTTTTATGAGGAATTTGAATAAAATAATAAAACAATAGAGGGTTACTTTGCGACGCGACACTTGGCAACGAATAAATTTTTCAAGCGTTACGAGCACGGTTTTTTGTAGTGTTACGAAAAAGTTGAAGTGAATATTCGAATTGCGTAATGCAACTGCTAAGACGATCTAGAATTTCTCGATGCTAAATTACGTGCAATTTGAGTTCACGGTTTTGGACGTATTTGAAAAACTTGTGCCTTCTGCCGTCTTCGTTTGGCAGGTGTCGAATATCGGCTCGGACGTGGCTTGGAGATAATAGGGATCTTCCTTTTTTGGCGCAATGGGAAGTGGGAAGAAACGGTTAAGAATGGCTTAAATTATATTACTTGCTATAAAATATTACTCGATTATTGAACTTTCTGCTCATAATCGTTTCAGTATCCCGACCTTGTCTCTGCCACGCCCTTTTCCCCGATATTCCACTTCCTTTTCTTCACTGTTTCCTTAAGATACGCCAACTTACTTGAATCTTCTTCTTGCCGATGCCTCTTGGCACGAGCTACTTATCAGGAATAATGAAGAATTGTTAAGTTTTTTTTTTTTTTTACATAGAGTTACATAAAGTTTATATTTAAGTATAAGACGGATGCTTAACGACAAAATGGTTACTTTTCGTGCGAATAATTATTATTGGATGATTTTTGTTGGTACTAATAAATGCCAAAATTTTTCCTAGATTACTAAAAATATTATAAGGAACAATGGCAATATTCAGTTTCCCTAGATAAAATTCGAATACAAAGAGTTATCCTTAACTGAAAGGAATTTATTGTAAGAATTTATGGGAGCGCAAGCAGCATACGGAATGCCAATAGCTCTGAAGAAAATATTTCAATGAAATACTTGTTTCAGTCTCTCTCGAACAAGAGAGCAACGAATTAATCGCGTGATTGTTTCTTACATGATTTAAATTTGAATGCCAAAGCTAATGCGATAAGTCACGTTGAATTGGAGGAAAATTTTCGTTCGCTCGTTTAGCTGATACCGAAATGCTTGCCTAAACGATAAAACGTAAAACACGAGTACAGCAGTGACAGGCGGACGTTAATATTCGACAGGACGAAAATAATATCAGTAAATAAAAAAAAATATTTGAAAACTTCAGAGTATTTACTAGTCCCGTAACGAGTATTTATCCCTTCCATGTTATCGGCATAAATCTCCACCCTCTGGATCCTGTTTGGGCAAGGAGATTTGTTTTTTCATCCTTTTATGGCATCTAAAAAAAAATGGTGAGAATTTGACTCCCAGTGTCGTGTCTGCTGTTAGTGGAAATAAGAGTGAGGTAGTAGAATAACGAAATTTCAATAAAATACTATTCGTACAGTATGCATACGTTGAAATGCACGTAAATATGATGTATTTCATTGTTTTTTTCGATGGAATACTTGTCAGTATGAAATTTGACTGAAAGCACTTTCGAAATGTTAACCGTTACCCATTAGCAGCCCATTTCTCAAGTTCTCCCCTACCAAAGTAGAATTCCTGACCATCATAACAAGTCAGAAGTCAGCCCCTGTAGAGTATCGAGGTATGGGGTCTTGCCATGGATACCATCAT
The DNA here is from genome assembly GCA_030142285.1 of Calameuta idolon. Taxonomy (NCBI): domain Eukaryota; kingdom Metazoa; phylum Arthropoda; class Insecta; order Hymenoptera; family Cephidae; genus Calameuta; species Calameuta idolon. Next base: position 1,337,833 of record JARQSV010000400.1, read on the forward strand.
TGTACATGGGGGTTGAGGATGATGCCCATTGACCCCAATAACGTGACCTATATTTTCTCAGACCTTGAATCAGGGGATCAGAGGAATTACCTGTGCAATCTGTCACGGCTCTGGGATTCGGGGATACACAGATAATAACAAAGACGGATACCATGAAATTGCGCAATATATTAATATAGAATAATAGAAAACGTGAACAAGGGTATGGCAAACTGAAAAAAGGTAAAATTTCTCAATGCCCTGCAGGGGCGAGAGAAATATAGGGAAAAAAAAAAACCTGTCCAAGTATTTCTCGAAGGAAATTCAAATGGATTCTTTGATCGGCATTTTATTACATTTTATTATTACCATACGGCGCGTTAATAAATCACTGTACTTGATATTGGTATGATTGAGATAGGATATACTTTTGACTTTATTTCCTCTCTTATCAGAAGCCGCATAAGATAATGTCTGACCGCCTTTGAACTACCTACGCTCGAAAAATCTTTCGAGAAGGGCTGTAACTCGTTCTTGAGGGAATTTATTATTTTTACAGAGATTCATATAAACACGTTACTAAAATGATAATAACTTCAAGGGTTGTTACAGATAAATGTCGAAATAAAGACTCGTTAGAATACTGTTTCGTTTTCCGCTGTTATTTGAACTTGACTCGGGGATTTATATACACATATAAATCTCTTTTATATTCATCCTCCTTATCAATCCGCCTATCCCAATCACCTTATCTTGCATTGTTTTTCGCGAGGATACATTTTAATTTTGTTATCTTTAAATTTCCAATAAATGTTCACTTGGCTGAGTCATTTGTGTAGAATGTTTAGCTAGTCGGATGTCACTTGTGTTAATTTACTTCCTGGTTCCGGAATGGTCGAGATGAATGATTTTTTTTCCGATAAAAAGAAGTAATTGAAAATATCAACACGACTCAGACGATTAGGAATTATGCCACTTATACTTCTGTCTCATGTATTTATCCCGCTGCGAGACCATATGTAACATTGACTTTCTGACGTCGCACGCAATTTTTTTTCACATTTCCCACAGCAGGACGCACCCGACCCAACTCACGCAAAATGTATTGACGACCATGACCGATATTCGTTTCTTTAGTACCTGCCCTACGCTCGCAAGGTACCACAATGACGATCTTTAACTTTTCCAATTGGCTTTGGGCCACTCAAGTTTATTGTTATCTAAGAATCTCAATTATATCTTGATTAGTTGTTTTTTTGTTTGATGGCGGGCAACGTTCTATCGCGTTGCTGAAACGTCGTGTTTGATTGCCATGCGAAAACCTTGGTGAGTCTTGTGGGAATTAAAAATCCATTTTCTTAGGCAATACCTACAGAGATGGTACGCTGTTCCACACTAACGGGGAAAGTCGATCGATACGTCCCTTAAAGAATAAATCTTACGTCAAATTGGTACGAAGTCTTATTTCTAGCTATGGATACAGCTACTTCGATATATTTATTATTGACTATACCAACCTCTCTCTCTGGCCTTTTCTTAACCTTTTCATAGCGGGTATACATACCGCCGCTCTGATAAGTACCGTAAATCCCTACGAACTTCGTCGCAGCATGGAATGAGTCTTGGAGCATTTTCTGAGCAATCTTCAATATACTGGCGAATTATATATATTTTGTGTGACCAAGTGCAATGGCGTTCGCCAAGAAAGATAGGCGCTGTTTTTTTTCTTATGTAAGATTGGAGAACTGCAAAGTCATTTTTTTTGTCTAAATGAAATTTTTGATAAGGGGAATATATTGGCTGAAATAATTTTTTTTACTCGTCAAAGAAAATATTGATGATCAGTTGAAATCGTAATTTGAGGAAAAAATTCATCGTTTGAAAGTGGAAAAGAATTTGTCCGTATATCACACGGGTGTGTACGTATATTATAATGGTCAATAATTTTACGTACGTTTCTTTTAAATATTGCATTATTTTTAGTCGCCGGAATTTTATTTAGACTATCAGTTCGTAACGGAGATACGTTTGCGGAACAGTCATATGTATTTTTATAACTTTCCATGGCTAATAGCCGTTTGTGCGTAACAGATATGGGTCAGGGTAAAAACGTGGGTGATGTATTAAATACAGTGACGCATGGACTGCCAACACTTGCCCTTAATTCAAGGATCCCATAAGAGGAACAGGGGACTTTGTGTGGTTGGATTGATTCGCTTCGATTTGAAAATTAAATAAAACTTTTATTTGATTACTTCGGTAGTCGGTAGTAAAATAGGGGAATTTCATTGATGATTATTTCAGTTTTAATTAGCAGATGGTAACTCGTGGCTTGAGATCTTATAAAATAATTAAATACATTTCGTCGTATTGAACTTGCGGATGCAACCTTTAAAAATTATGATCTTTAGATAACTATAGTCCTTGATAATTAAATCTGTGGACGTATTTGTACAGTTTAATAAATTTTCGCTCGCCTTCTAGCCGAGCAATCTATAGAGCAATTTAATTTGCATTTACGCAATTCAATTAATTTGAGACTTCTAAATAATTTCATCAGTCACACGGATTTCCATTACGCGAATTACCCACAATGCAATCGACGCATCAATTTCCTAAATCGATATTCACTTTGATTCAGCTGTAATTGTATGTGCATGCAATTTTATATATGATTTCTCGTTTTTCTATCCTTCATCCGTTTATCATTGTTGTCATTGGCATCGATGCTGCAACTGTGTTAAGGACGTATCTATCAGGAAATATATATTCGAAAGGTATCCCGTGAATCGTTGCTTTTCATTTGTATATAATGTGAATACATACCGTATTGATTCCTAGGCGCGTATATTTAAAAATAGGAAGAAAATTTATTGACGAAACTGTCTATAACGATTAACGATAAGAATTAAATAAACGTTTCTTCTATCTATTCCTATAAGAATCTTGTTCTATATAATTTTATAATAATAAAAATATATATATATAATTAGATAACCTTTCAAGATAAGCGATAAGCAAAGGATTTTCAATAATTTCAAAAATTCTCGAAATGTCAAGTCAAGGGTGAGTTGTCTAGAATTTCTTTATTTAATCAAGAAAAAAATTGTCGATGTTTAGGTAAAAAATAATGTGCGCAAGCATTCTTATGTGAAACATTTCAATAATCTAATAGGCTGTGTAGACGCTGTATACGTTACAGAGAGTGCGACAAGACTGGGGAGTTAGTCTTTCTCTTCTACAGAGATTATTCTCCGTAGGGTAGAATAGGGTAGATACCAGCATGTACATACTAAGTATATATAGTAGGAGAGATTTGGAAGTGAGCCAAATCGCTGGAATTCTCAGCAAGGTTGCCGGGATAATGCAAGCGATGTCTGGCGTGTGGGGCTCATGTAATTCCATTGGGCGAAATTACTCAGAGCAGAGGGATGACACCGGTAGAATATTCGTAACGGCAAGAAACCGAACATTCTTTCACTCCTTTCTAACAAGAGAACTGGCACTTGCGTCAAAAAAGTGCTTTGACTCTCAAGACGCCTTTTTCGAAGTCAACTTCGAATTCGTGAGAGTAACTTTTTGTCATCTTGTCTCTACGTGAACACGTCTTTCAGGCGCTTTTCGATGATCTTTGTTACAGACCTTTTCATAGCGACCGATGAAAATAACGTGACAAGACAGATCTCATATACTATTGATATATGTGTAATGTGTACATGTTTTAAGAAGGGTAGTTTTCAGGACTTTTTGCCTGTTGTATTGTAAAGTATTAGCAGTTACGAAGACACTTGGTGTTTAGCAGGACAGTCCTGATAAAATTTTCATACTTAAGGTATACTGTCAGGGCCATAAAGCGGCACACACACCGAATTTTCGAAAAAAATTCTGATGCGTGACAGACGGAATTGTTATGGGCTAAGAAATGGCCACGACAGGTTAGAATAGATTAGAACCAGAGCGCCACATATCCCGAGGTTTTAGTTTAAAAAAAAACACATTCGCTTGCCATTGACTCCGCACTTCCTCCTGACTACCCTTTGACAAATTTATATATGAATATGTGTATATACATATATATTTGTCTTAAATAACTAGACTGAGGGTGGTTGATAAATTTAATGACGTCATAGAGATATAACTTACGATTCGTATTAATTTAATCTAATTCTAACTTACAGAGTTAAAGTGGAGAGTCTGGCGGAATGCAAATTGCTCATTGGGGAAATGGGTATGCAAATGTTTTGTTTGAAGTATTCGAAGAATCTCGATAAAAACAATGTTACAGGAAACGGATGGGTTTCCTCCAATTTACATGAGGGAACTACCTTAATCTTCGGAATACTCTTGGGAGTCTATAGATATGCACGAACGAGCCAGTAGACAGTGTAAGCGATAGGAACTCTTATTAAATCGGAATACATATATCAATGATAAATTGATCACTAAATCGAATTTCAAGGTGGCACAGTGAAATTAAATATAGACTTTATAAAATTATAATAGAATAACTCCAAGTATTTGGAAGCCTGCAATTTTTTCATTGACACGCCTAAACTTGTCTGTCCGTCAGAAGCGACGTTGGGCAATAAAACAAACGGAGTAACGTAACTTGGCGAAATACTTCACTTACCATAAATCTACATACGTCGATCGCTCACGCGTTTAATCCTTGAATGGCAGAATCCGAAAAATGGGGGAAAAAGTTGTATTCCCAAAAAAAAGGGAGGAAAGATAATCTCAGTCTGATAAACATACATGTTGGATACAGTGTCCAAGATAAAGAGTCATCGGTATTGGAATCTGCAAAATAAATTCGCTAAATTATCTTTTGGTTAAATACCAAGTTTACTCATGTTAAATGACTTTATAGCATATACGGCAAACCGCACCTCACAGCTTAGGATATACATACGTATATATCGAGTTAAGGACTATAAGCTCGTATTGTATCACGAGAGTCACGTCACGTTGGGAACGTCGTCGGACTAACCATCGCGACGCTTGGCGTCGGTGCTAAACAAATACCCGATCAAGTATGCGATTGCGTAGGACAGTGCGTGGGTTCAGCGCACGATATTCACAATAATGACTATCCCATCTAATACAAGCTGCTCCCTATCACTATATTTTGGCGTCATTTAGACGTCATGACAATTTTCTTCGAGGTTCAGAACCTCGTGACGACACTGTCACCACGTCACTCGTCGTCTGTATATGTATACGTCACTCCGTTTATATCATCAACAGCAGATAATTGTTTTGGCATTAATTTGCAAATAACGAAATTATACGTGTTTCTTGCCGATGCGTAAGACACATTTCTATTACATTCATATTTATACATACAATACATTTCTGCAAATCGATTAAATTTCCTGCTCCCTTAACGTGTGTTCGCAACGGACGATGACCTCAGCGCTATGTCATTCGATCAAGGGCAAATCGATATTCTTAGGGTTGGAAATGAGTCAGACATTTTTACCTACTAAGTTCCAACTAACGACTATGAATTTTATTAAAGGTTAAAATTTATTTTTAGATTTGACTGTATTTCGGATATACTGTAAATTGGTGGAATTATCTATAAAGGTTATACGTGTATCATGTAACGATTAAATTACTGTGAAATGCTTTTTCCAGTGCTTTAGCCGAGTATCGAAAGATCACGATACGAGGCAATATTTCGGATGTCGTAATATCGAGAAATTATTTTAATTTAAGAAAGTGCTTTTTTGTGGTCAAAGGTTTTTTTGTGCTGGTCAAGATTTTCTTATCATAACTACATAAAACCAAAATCTTCTACCTTTCAGGGTATCAAGTCTTGGGTCAAGATAAGCCCAGCGGAGTACACATCAGAACGATTTAATCTGTCTCGTTCTTCATGATCTTCATTTCATATGTAATTAGTATAATCACCCATATTTAACTTTATACAGTTGATACGAACCTTCGATTATACAATATAACTCGATAATCTTTTTTCATGACGTCATACAAAATTATAATGATGATGTCATAATCGAATTGACTCGTGGAATTGAACGACATTTATCTGCCCGCTATTTCGTATAAAATCCTCACGAACAATTATGTCACGCGCGATATTGTAATGCAGTAATTAATTGATTGTGTCACGGCGCTTCCGGGAACTTTGCTCGGTGTATAGGGGCCAGTCGTGTACGTTATTTCAACGAAATCTACGGATTATGTGATATTTCGATCGATGGCCAATGACGTAATCGATGTCATGAAATTGACAGATGAAAATTAGAACATCGCAGGTACTACGTTTCAAGAAATATTTCCATCAGTTCCATGGAACTGATTTTTTCGAATTTACATGGAGGCACTTGTTATCATGTTCGGATGAATACTTATTGATATTTAAAAACAAAAAATTTTTTTTCAGTTTTTATCGAGGATTTTCGCGAATGTGACACTTGTGCATTAATATCGTTAGTGTTCGCCTATTAATATTTTTAACCTTTATTCTCTTGTCAATATTTCTCCCAATACATTGTTATCGTTCATCCTCTTGACCTGTTGTCCACTAGAATTTATACGTTACGGTGATGACCATTAAAATTTATGGTGGATATAGTTATTCCCTGTTACCTAACATGGGAATCCCTATAGCAGTCGGTTGCAATAAATTATTCCCTTCCTCCTACGCGATCATTAAAGCCTTCACGTTTCTAGCATCTTGCGCTTGAAGAATTGAGGAATAGGAGGAATGTTTACCTTTTGTATAGGTATATAGATTTGCAATAGAGATTTTAGGTAGCTAAAAAAAATATAACAGTGACATATGACGAATGTCATACGTAGCCACGTTATGTCAACATTTAATATTATCAAAGAAAATACTTTGTACGGTGTATATTGAAATATCGCATAATCAATGTAACGAGCAGAGAAGATGGTATTTTGTAAGTTTTATCGAATTTTCTATACATCCCATGAGTGCGAGGGAGACGAACTTATGGAAAGTTACGTGAATAAAAGAAAGACATATATATATATATATATATACATATACAGATAGTTCAAATTGGGAGTAAATCACTTTATCAAATTGGCTGTTGCAGTAGCTGGAACATCGAAAGGATATAATGGTAACTTTTTTACTCAGAAGGAATATTTGATACTGGTACAAAACTATCAGTATATGTAAAATTGGATAATCTGTCAACGATAACGTAATCGAGTAATATAAATGAGCCAATTGCAATGCATATTAGTATATTGCCTGATCGATGCGAAATCGTATTCGGACATTTAACTCTGAGTCAGCCGACCGAAATAACCTTGTGCAGGATAATGACAGGAGCGTAAAATAAAATGCACTGATGCGAAAACTGTTGTTATTCATGCTAATGAAAATACATATTCTACACAACGTTTGAAACTAAGGTCGGATGACGCAAATAAAGTGAACTGCAAGATATAGGGGGTATAACGCCAAAGGGTTGAGAAGTGATAGTCATTTTCATTGAAAAAAAATTTTAATATATGTTTAACGCATGTTTCAAAGAGCATTAAAATATTATCTTAATTCTTTGACACGAAGTTGGGATTTTTCAACCAATTTTTTTACTTAATTACACGTATAACGTAAATATGAATTTTTAATAACGATGGACCGTCTTGTTACGACACTGGAACGAAATTTAGAAACGAAATCACTTTATGGGTATGGAAACATTTCGTTGATAAATAATATTCTTTGGCAGGAGCTATATGGAAGTGTATTGGACTTTATTCCTTCCCTGTCGCACCACCCCTTATTTGCTAATGCAATAACAAGCCAGCATAAAAGTAAGGATATGGCGAGAAGCGTTGAAATTTATTCAGAATGACTACTGTACATTTTTTTCTTTCTTTTCCTCGCGATAACATTTTTATAAGAATTTCTTAAGAACGTCCTACGAAATTGCATTTACACTACTTAAGTCGATTACACCGGAACATTTTCTTCCTTGCGCTCTACCACAAAGTGCAATATGCATTCTCGGTCGTGTTTAATCTTACTTAACCCATAGCAGGTGATTGTACGAACTCAGGATAATATTAATACGAACGATACAGATGTCAGCTACGAACGAAATGTGAAAAGAATTTTAAAAAATTATGAAAATTCGTCAAATCTTATTATATATAAGCGTATATCGTACTTTGGCAATGTAAAATAGAGTCGGTAAAGTTCAAGGGCATCGGGACTGCATAATGCACGTGGAGCTTTGGACGGTTTGCAAAGTGTAATGACTGCAGTATGTATATATATATATGTATATATGTATATGTATATATAAGACCCCTTTCGAAAGGAATAGCAGTCTTTTCTGACTCTGAACATATTTCTTTTATGTTAGCTACTTACTCTTGCAGCTATATATACGTATGCGATTTCAGCGACGTAACCGTAAGTACACACGATTAGATGCATGTATAGATGTATTCGTTGAGCCAAAAAGCCACTGCGCGTAAAGAAAGAGGTTTCATTGTGAACTCCGAAAGTTGATAAGGGATTATTTCACAAAGTGTGAGAATATACTGAAAAGACGATTGTATTCGATTGATAAAAGTGTTACGTAGTTAGGCAATAGACAAGTATGCACGTAACCAGGCGCAGTGACGATTACTACAATGTTGATTTTATATCTGATCGGTAAGAAAATAAAAAAATTTGTAAGTATACTTATCTCAGAATTTATAATTTTTTTTTCAAGCGCCTTTTCTCATACGTATAGGCCTTGTAGATTATCTTTGACGTTAAAGGAACATTTTTTCATCTTTTCTTTTTTACGTTATATACCTTTTTACGGTATATACCTGTTTGGCAGTTTTTCCGTTATCGAAAAATAATATTGGCCGGCTATTCGAATGAGATCGCAACTTCTTCGATTTTGGTATCGACGTAGTTGATGGGTGAGATTTGGAAATCGTGTGAACTTACATCGACGCAAATCAGATACATAGCAACATCTGTCTTCTTGGATGGCTTAGCTCTTGCCGTTAGGACGTGAAAGGATTTTGCAAGCCCTTTTGAGATTCGCAAAATTTATATATAAATATATATATTTATTTATCTTGTATCGAATTAAAGTACGGCGATGTTTTTTTTTCGATTTTTTCGCCGTAACTCAGTAAGATTTAAAATTTCTTGAAATACGGTATTTTTGCCATACACTAATGTAAATATCTAATTTGTCTTTCACGATTTTTAAAGGGCTTCGTTGTAAAGGAAAAAAAAGGAAACAAATTGGAGCACTCCAGTACTTAAAGATTTTACGATACTCAAAAACTCGTGAACTATACGTGAAAACGATTTCACTTGTGGCGAAGATTTTTCAAAATCACCCTGGTGACAGCTGACAAGTTTCGCAGGGTAAGTCGCAGGTGCATGGTACAATAATTTTAGTGAAATAATGAATGAAAATTGTTCCGAGAAAGCGAAAAAAATATTACTACGTCTTGCACTTGTATAATAAATTCTAAAATAATAAAGTTACTCGTATAATCAAACCGTAATATGTAAAGCACCTCATTTAGATTCTCATAGATAAAACCTGGAATATTAGTAATGCTCTATATAATTTCTCTAAATTGTATATTATCGTTTACATTTAAACATAAGATCCTACATTTGCATTCCGACTTGCACCGATCCCATGCATATGGATTCGTCCATTATTCTGAACTCTGCATATATCAGACAGCTAATGACTATGAATTTCACTAGTTGCTACGATTCTCAATTCCCGTTGCACTACCAAATATATTTATTTGTAACAAGTTGAATATCTCGATCGACTTCTTTCTCCAACAACACAGAAGATACGGTCAATTTTTCGTACGGCAGTTAGTAATCAAATTACGTCTATAAATGACGACCGCGAAACTTTCGTACGATGTAACGAATATCCCATTAAAAAAATTTGCATTCCAGATACGGATTGCCAGAAGTTCCATGAAAGTTCGCTCAATTCCATTGATCATTGTATATGTCCATCATGGATTAATTAACATTTTGAAATATGGTGCACAGATCATATATGCATATTATTCCCAGATATTAAACCACTTTGAATCGTCATATAATTTACATATTTAGCACTTTGAATTTACCATAGTATCCTATTGTGTAAAATTGATGCATCTAATAATTGCATTAAAACTGTATTATTGTCGTTGAAAATTGATAATATTTCTGCCCAATTTAAACTAGCGTTTAATTCCCTGTCTCATGAAATTGATAACGATATTGATGATCTTTCGTTCGATTATAAAAATTTAATAGCCACTCGCAACACCGTCAATAAATATCAACGAAATTTCCACAGGTTTTACTTTATCCATTCGCTTTCCTCGGAAGACGGCCTGAAATCGCTAATTTATTACAGCTTTTCAATTATACGCGTATAAATTGGATAATTACTTTAGCAATTTGCTCAAATCGCATTTATCGTTTCGCATTATAATATCAAACGTGAATTATGGAATACGTTTTTATAAAAATTCACAGTCGTCACTTCGTTATTGCTATGATTTCACTTATGATTATTACAAATGAGTGAGAAACGCCATTAACTTGTCTTATCGAAAATTCCTTAACTCCCATCGAAGGTCCTCATCGAGCTTTCGGAAACTTTACGTCATTTAAACTCATCTCGAACTTTGAAAACGATCGATAACCAGTCATTGGTAACTATCCCCTATATCAAATACGATAAGCAGTAAGATCTTCGAACGACATACTCAATTGACGCCACGTACCAAAGATATAATCTACTTAGCACGTGATTGTATATACATATATATAAACATGAAAACATGTTGCAAATACAAATCTTTTTTAACCGTAAATTCACATATTCGAAATGCATCCGATCAAAGTTATTTTTATGCAATTACACAATGCACGTATCTTCTATATGCATATAGGAGTAAACTGCATATCTTGATATGCAATTACACTGATCTGTATATACATATATACTACTATATGATAATACGTATATATTATATACGTATATATCTATATCAAGAGAGGAATCGAGCGTGAGCACGGTTCCGCAATGTCGAAGCGGGGTCATGTGCAAGTGCAGGGTCAAGTACAACGGGCAATCAGCCAACGATTTGCACTTACAGGTCATTCTGTAGATATCCGGATACGATTTGCAATCCTGAATTGAAAAGCATGGACTTATAGAAATTTTGAAAAATATAATCCTCCTGTACCATATAGGGGGAGCTTGAAGTACCATTTGATGGAAACTCGTTCATTGTCTCTCTCGTTGATTAAAGGACAAATATATAAAGCGAATGATGATTACTCATTAGAGGCTAGTGCAGATAGTAATTAATTAAAGGGGAAAATTATTAGTTACAGCTTGATCTACGTAGCACGGCAAAGTTCACGGTATAAGGGTAGATTTGCCGATTTAAGAACGAATGTCAGCTAAATAATTCAATCTCTTATTGGTATCGTATCGATTTATTTTATGATTGATAAAATGTTTAAAAAATTCTATTGATAATCAATGTAAACGATTGGCACGATCTCTGATAATTCTGTATGCTGACCGTGGCCTTAAGGGAAATCTAGAAAGCTGTAGGAAGACTGAAGGCGCACACGGATAAGGTTCAAGGCTAGCGTCGCGACGCTCGGCGTCACTCTGTCTCCACGTGCCGAGGAAAGTCTCCGTTACGACCACGAGATAGATGGAACAATTTGCCATTGGCTCCTACTCCTATTCGCTTCTGGTTTCTTTTCCTTCACGATAAATTTAATGTTTTTAATATCTTGAATCGTAAAAAGTAAATAACACTCCCTCGACGTACGTTGCACTCGTACGCCACACCATAAAGTTCCATATAACCAAGAGCACAAAAATATCATGATTAATTAACCTAGGATTACACTTTACGCCACGGTAGACGTAACCTCAAACGCACTCGGGAGATTGTGGTACACAAAGCACAGACTCTAATTATAATTATAAGTTCATTGTTCTGGTAACTAATTCAGTCCTTATCAGAAATTAGTTGTTTAACGAAGGTTATCGAAATGCGGGTGACCCTCGAAATCTTAGCGCGCAAGTGCAATGTCCTGATGCCAGTTATTCACTCCAATATACAAGCCCGGAGTCGCTGACAATATTGAGCGTTATCGTATGGAGTTCGCGAAAATTTATTTTCTTACCTGTAATACGGATTTTTGCACGGCGGAATGTCAATGGTTATACCAAAGAATCTGAATGAGGTTAGTGCTCGAATTTACGTGGTTGGGTCTTTTTAGTACCACGTGAACTCGTACGTGTCCCAAGTGTCTACAGTCATTTTATATCGGCAAGGAGTTTCATCAATGAGGGTTTTTTACGAGGATGAAATTAAGGTACCTACAGGACTATGCATTACCGCGTATACCTGCCATACGTTTCGGTACAGTCATTCATTAACAGAGTATACTTTATGTTTTACTTTGTACGTATTAACTGAGGTTACGAAATTGTGTTCGGTGCGTGACTTTTTTTGGTAATTAAGGCCTGAAGTATTCTTAGCGATTCGTACGGAAAGCAAATGACCAATCGGGTTAGTTTCTTTGATTCATGGAGTCGGAAGAAAATTCATGGGGAATATTAATGCGAAAGAGAGAATTGCTTCCACTTTGAATCATTTGTCTCTCTCGGGTTACGAAAAGCGGATGTTTCATTAAGAGAATGGTCCCTCGCACTGTAGAAAGTTTATACCGAGAACGTAGATATTTCACTTTACTTTAGGCCATACAGTATGCAGCTTACGAACAAGTATATGAAATCTTAATGTGCAATGGCGGCTCGACGAATTCTAATAATTATTTAAAGCACGTGCATTATTCAAAAACCTTGTGCGCCATCGCTGTTACACTGGCTACATTCATCACCTTGCTCTACCGCTTCTTGACTGAAAGCCGAGGTTTGCTAGATAACTTTTGGTCGCAATTATCCCTTCGCGTTGCCATGGTAACTAAGCGTTTCACGTATAACGAATATTGACTGACAGTTGCTGTTCATATAAAGTTTAGAAAAAAAAATACTGTCGAATGAACCCTTTAGTTGACAGAGGACTCTTGCACATCATTCTAGATAAGGGGGCTTGCCCCCTAAGCGAATTTCGGTCTGTCAGTTAAGGACGGTAGACTCGAATTCAGTTTAGCAGCTTGCGATTCGTTTCGCCGGATACACTTGGGTAATTTGTTACGCCGTCGAATTCTGGTGGATATACGGTAGGTATGTGGGATATATGTATTGTATATAAATAAATTAATTTTTCTCGTTTTCCATAAAACAGCCAATAGTTTTCTATGAAATCATTTGTCTTGTAGTAGGGTCATTGATCGTAAAGTTTCACGAGGTAATATAAGCAGTTTGGATTTTGGACCCATTATACAATGTAAACAGTGTTCTAATTTATTCTTTGGAGCGTTGTTGAAATAGCTATTTGTTTGACAAGTTGCAAAAATAGGCAATTTCCGAAGAGTGCGAAGTTGGCGGCACGAGCAGAAGACTCGCCACCATCACACGATTCGGTAATTGCTTGCTTGGCAACATGTCAAACACAATATTTTTCATAGCAAATCTGGCGAGTCCGATTTTTGGCGTTTACGAAGAGACCGCGGACCGCGGCCGATAGCTACTTTTGCAATTCCAGCTGATGATTACTTTCTTCTCTTGTTGCGAAATTGAACAGAACTGAGCCCAATCGAGCCGAACCGAACCGAGCCGAGATGAACTCAGAGATCGGCTATTTTCGCGATTCTTCGGAGCCGTCGAAAATTGGACTTTCGCTAGATGCGCTATGAAAAATAATTTTTTCGTTTACGATAATTTCGTACGAAAAAAAAATTGCTTCCTTTTTTCTTTCTTTTGTACGATACAAGGCTATTCTTTATTTGTAATCGTTTTATTGAATTTCAAATATCTTTTTTTATCACTCACTCTTATTCTATGTGCACGAGTTTTATCAGACCTACGAAAGGCTTTCTTGATTATCCTGAAATGCCACATTGGATTGTTGATCCACAACCTGGTTATCTTTTCTAGTGGGAAAAAAGAGATGCGCTTTTAGGACTTTATAACTTGCAACTTCATTGAAAACGAGGATCCAATAGAAGCGATTTAATGGATCTAGACGGATTCTGCTTTAGTCGTATGTAGATCGTATATATATTTTTTTAATCAAATAAATACGGGAACACGTCGAAATTGATTGAGTGACATTTCTAAGACGGAATAAGGTTGTTTTCGTCGCACGTAACGGCAACATGTATTGCTACGTGTATTCGTAGCCGAACGGAGGTATTTCAAAGTTTCCGGAAATTGTGATATATTTTTAGCAAACCGGTAATTTGCAGACGATTAGGTATATAGTGTAGTTTTGACATAACGGTTTCACTTATTTTTATATCTTACACGTAAAAAGAGGAAAAGTATTTGCGGGATGATAATAACGCGACGGGTGGATAAGATCGCTGGCGCAGATCAACGAGTATTCAGACTGCCTCGTTTTAATGAAAGAGAAAAAGTTTCTTCCGTGAATTTTTTATGAGAAAATTTGACAAAGAAGATTCGTCATGAATTTTATATTCGGACTTGGTCGAAAATTATTTTTCAGAAATTAATTTCAGTACGGCAGTTAGGCTCGTCGTCGATGAGCATGCTGATTTAAATGCTATTTTTTATGCAGAATTCTTTTTTCGAAATACTGGTAAAAAATTTAACTTTTCATTGAGTTAACTGACATTTAGGGAATATTACGTCGTATCTTTGTATTAAGAACTTCAAGCCTTTTTATATTAGCACGATAATTTCTTCACACGCAAATGTACACTGAAAAGAAGAAATACTATTAAATGGACTAAATTAGCGCTTAGGAGTGATGAATCAAATTTTTAGTTAATTCAACCCAATTTTTTATTGCTTTAACAAATATTCAGGCGAATGGATTAAAATATTGTTGGGGTAATCAAACGTTTTGTTGTGCTAAATAAATATTTTTCTTTTTGCTACTCGTGAACGTTGATTTACTCAATCAAACAGTATTTTTTCCTCAGTGCAATGTAAAGTGTCTATTTTGGATTAGCTTTTAATTTGAATTTAAAAATATCAAATGCCTCACAAACTGACTGCATTGTCCGCAAATGTTTTTTTCTTTTCACCTTATATTTCTACAAGGATGACTAAGAACAATGGCGAGCAAAGAATATTCATCTAAATAATGGAATCGGCTTGAGAGAAATTTGGCATTCTTTTATCCGAATTAAAATCTGATTCAAAATAGGCCCTTTACCCTACGTCCCTACGTGATACTTAAATCTCGTTAGGAGTAGTATTGATTTATATGATGGAATTTACGTTTAATGAATTTAAATTTTCAAGGATAGCCGGAAGCTTTATAACCCGAGAATATTTTTGCGAACAAAAGGATATCTTCGTTTAGGTAAACCTTTCATCTTCATAATTACAATTTTCCGCATTATTAAAAAATATACATATACATATACCTGTATGCAAGGATATGCCTTCCCTTAAAGATTCTTTGATATTCACGAAATTTCACAAGTAACGTTTAAAAGCCTCAAAAATCTTTAAGACATTTTTATTAAGATTCCGGACAATTCGGAAAAAAAATTACCATAATGAAAAAACCTTTATTTTAATTTCGATATTCCATCGTTATCTTACACATCGAATATGATAATCAATATTTTATTTCTAATTGTAATTTCATTACTCGCTCGAGGTAATCAACTGTAAAGAAAAAGTCATTACGGGAAAGTGAAAATTTTCATGACAACGTCTTACGACCTACACATAAGGCGTTACCTCGAAAGTTATATGCTCTTAAGTCTATATAATTTATAAACCAATGTACGAACTGCTGCCTTGAATTAACCTTTTCGCGTCAAATTTCGAGGTCCTTAATACCTCATGGATTTTGATCCAAGGCATCGAATGGCTGCTATCCTAAGAGGATTATATCTCACGGCTCAGGACGGCTAACCCAGCTGGTTTATACTATATCGAAGTTTACACTTATTTTTTCGACAACCATCAAGTAGTAATTAAATATAATGTACACGTATAATGAAAGTGCTATTACTGTATACACCACAGAGCATCGATCCTTACAGAGGCATCCCTGTACACGATACTCAATTGCTAATTGTAACCTTGTTACCTGTTACCAGAAACTCTCGGCTAATCAAGATTCTAGAAATTTTGACGAACCAAGTATAGTCGGCGTGGTCCATCAGAAATTACAAAACAAGTTTGCACGGTAGAAATCAGGAGATCGGACCAACTTGGCCATTATGGTTTCAATTATGGTCCACGACCTGCGTCTACTCCGTACTACGTAAGTGGTTGAACAATTGATATCAAGACGAGTGATCTTCGAGTAATTCAAACGCGAATAAAGCAAGCATAGTACGTACACACGTATATCCAAATATACATATAAATACGTTATTCAAAATTGTATACCAGCTCCAGCAATAGCGCATATGGCAATTGCACTTAGGATCCTAATGATTTGACGAAGCAGAAAAGAACGCAAGGACTTGGGTAATGTTAATTTATATTTGACTTCGTCGAGTGTCGCACCTATGACCAAGTCGTGTTTAATCTAATTACACGTACCGTTACCACATTCATTAATAACGCCTACGTATTTCAGTTATCTCCTTGGTGAGCGGTCACGTGGCCAGTTTTCAGTAGCGTTGAATAATTACGTGACATTAGCCTATACGCTGGTTGCTCGTGTTATCCGTGGGACTTATGAATATATATCACCCACAGGATAACGGGCGTAGCTTTATCTGAATTTGAATTGCCCTTGAGAGATGCGGTACAGCGACTGCTGACATTAATAATTGTGTGGTCGCCCTTCGTATTGAAAAAAAAAGAAAAAAGTATATATATATATATATACCGCAGCGTTTCGATCTAAAAAATTTTGGGGTGGTACATTTTCTTTTCTACTTTCACTTTTCTTTCTATTCGTTAAGAGGACTTTGGGTTGGTATGTCAGCATTTTTTTTTGTATTGCCATTAAATTCGCGATTAAACACTAAAGATAGGTTCGTGCTCACATGCCTCTGTTATAGGGTTTCTCGTGCTAAAGGTACCTTTAGCTAATACGCAATCAAAATTATACCTTGAATCTGGGTGGTCATTGGTTAACATTACATTTGATAGGGAAAGCGAGAGTTAGGGGTAGGAGTCGTAAATTGATTTAGGACTGTTAAAATTTAATTTGAACATTAAATTACTGGCAGCAATGTTCAAAGGAAAATATTAGCTATATTTCATACCTGTGCACATATAAATTTTATAGAGTATACGAACAAGCTTCGTGAAATTCTTGAATGATACTTCTTACGTTAATTTAAGGGAAAATAATTTGAGTGACAGCTGAAAGGAATGTTGAAATACGTCAGAAGCAGTTACGTGTGGGACAAATGATATCTGACAGGTTCCTCGACAATCTCAGAGAGCCACGGTGAAAGGTCCTTGATACGTAATTCTAAGGGGATGTTAAGTAGAGAGATTCAACCCTAGGCTCAGCTCATTAACCCAACCCTCTAAATCTTAAGTCACATTTAACTTAAGCATTGGCCCTGCTATTGTAATTAAAGACGATTAGTGATAAGATTTTAATGCAACTAAACTACTTGCCACACCCACCTCCTCTTTATGAACATATATATGATATATATATTGTGACGTTATTTTGGACGTCACAAAAAAGTCCCGTATGGTTAACTTTCGTGTTTCAACTTCGGGACGCATTTACGTCCCTTTTCCAATCAACTCTCGCGCAACCGGCCAGGAACTCCAGGGTCATAGGCGAATTAATGAACAATAGGCTAATATTAGATTGTACAATATTTCATACGTCCCGATT
>JARQSV010000400.1:1355860-1372107 GCA_030142285.1 Calameuta idolon
CCGCGAGTTCTCGCTTCTCGAGGACGCGTGTATTGTAACGTGTTTGTCTCGCTTCCCGAGATCCCACGTATCGTCGCGTGTTGTCCCGCTTCACGGGAGCTCACGTATCGTTAGTTATAATTTCCGAAAACGAATTAATTTTGGTATTAGATTTCTCTTCCGAGGATTGTTATTGATATTATTTCTTTACTTTGTTTCCAAATTTAGACTTCGTTAATTGTTGAGTTCTAAATTGTCCTAAATAAAAGGAATCCTGTTATTGTTTTCTATTCCGAGGTGCTCATTTTCCTAATCAATTCCCTTACCAACATCTAGGCGATCCCTGCCCCTCTATCATCCCGTATAGTCTGTGTTAGTCGGTAGCACACTCTCCGTCCCTTCTGGAATTATTTCGTAAATTTTGATTTCGTGAAGCAACGGTGCGCCTGGCGCCCAATCGGTCTTTTTCGGTATCGTATTCCGGGAGAACGCCGACTCAGTATTTGTGGACGGAAAATTAGCTGTTAGCTACGAACGGCTTGGAGTATTCTCTCGCGATAGTTCCGCGATACCTTGTCTCGTTCTCGGATAGTAATTCCGTATAGTTTATCGTTTATCCTAAAGATATTAAGTTAATGTAACTTTTTTTTTCGTCACAATATATATGTATATATAATACGTTAATATTAATATGAAGTCCGTCATCCACCTTGAGGACATCTCATATTCACCCAATTGCTTATAGATGGGATGTGCATTAGAGAAATATTCCTGTTACCATTAGCAGAAACTCTTCGTGCAACATATCAGTATCCAATTTCGTTGGTATCCAGTCGATCGATCACACGTATATCTCAACCTGAAATCTCATCCTGACAGCCTTCTAGTCCTTTTTTGAGTCAACAGTCCTCGTTCAGATAATATTTCCTGCAGCCATTTTCGTGACTTCTCCCAAAGAAAGTCTTTCGGATGTACGAGCCTTTACACGACAAAATTCGAGTACACAACAACGAACATGTTCACCATATATAACAGACGTTTTTATCGACATTTTATAGAGAACGAAAAAATTTGTTCTTAAACTTATAACTATATCAGGTGAGGTTATACTGAAAACTTGATATACAGTGATTATGACAATTTTTGCATTATTAATATGTTTTACGCCACTGGTCTCTATATGACTGATCAGAGCACACGAAAGTACAATTACGCTTAATACGCCACGTTATTTTTTATCGTATCTTTACCATGACTTTAGACAAAGTATCGAATTGAAGTGAAAACCTTTAAAAGAAACTTTTGAGACTTTTTATGACTTGAGTTGTCGCCGTTGGCTTCTTTACCGAAAAGCGCAGGGGTTTATTATTTCTTAAAAATCTGTGCTCTACATACACAACCTTACCAGAGTCTCGCTCTCATTTCTTGAGTTTACCTCTTTTCAAGAAAAACGACGCTGAAAGTGTTTTCATGCGCGAGGTAAATGAAGTCGCGCAAAATACTCTGTACGCTTGGTGGTTAACCGTGAAAAATTGAAATGGAAGTGGCGAGCATTTCGGTCGAATTGAATTAGAAAATCACCTGGTTGCGTATTTACATGGTAAGGGTAAATTAATTAACAATGCATCAGCTGATATGAATATTCATCTCACCAATCGGTATACACTGATACGTATGACGTGATTCAAGAAGCACGGGGTTCGCATACACCCTTATTTGTCCTAGTACCAGAATATCTTCCACCCCGTTTCACCCCAATATGATGTCACAATTTACGACGTGTGTTGAATGACCTCCAAGCAGAATAGCGTTCCGGGTATATAACACGACCGAGAGGGTTGGGAGACGGGGCGCGAAAAAGAAAGAGAAAAAAAATGATTACCCTCATTGAAATTCAAATTTCCAATCCCTTGTCCCGTTATACGAAACTTGGAATCAAGCATGAAATAATTCAAATTGGCAGACCCTCCTCGTTTCGTCAGGTTGGGGATCCCTCCGTTCATTTACATTTACACGCTTTGTCATGGGTCCCTATGCACGGTGTCATCTATATTCTAACGTGGTCACGAATCTTCATCACGGCAGAGTGGGGGATGCCAGGATAGTGGTTGACTGCAGTGCGTAAAGTTCTTGAGGAAAAAAATAGCCATTCGTATTCCAAGGCTGTTGTCGTATCCGTCACGGGAAATGGACGCCCACCTGTAAGAAACATTATTGTCGCAGACGCCTGAAACAGAAGGAATTCTAAATAAAAGTATCATTGGTCTCAGTATAGCCGGGTTCGACATTCTATTGTCATGTATCGAGTCGAAGTATCATTTGAAAATCCTACGCATCCTACGCTTCGACTTTTCTCATCGATAGTATTATATTTTCTTCGTCAACTTTGACCTCGCAGAATATGAAATTTATCACGTCACATTCAGTCGATCGAGGACTTTTACCTGCGCGATGATATTACGTGGCATTTAAACCCAAGTGTGTGAAGGATATCAAAATTTGAAGTACTTACGAATTTTCAAGCTCATCTCGATCTAAGATTACATTACGTCATTAATTTTCCGACCAATCGGATCAACTCGATCGATAATGGTATTTCGATATGCAAATGTCGTGGCTCGTAAGATGACTGATATCACGAAAATTTATACCGCGGGAATCATTTGATACCCAGACCAGGTCACCCTTGGCTGATATTATACCTCAAGTGTCCATTAATGCCGCAGCAGACGTCATATATCCCTTTTTCACTCTGCTGCTAGAGATTATACCGAAATTGTTATCGCACTGGTAGAGTCCTCGTGTTTACATGGGGTTTACGGATATTAAAGCTGTGAATAAGTAGGAGAAAACTTTTAACTCGTTTTGGTATAACCAGATGTCACGAATTCTGCAAACCTGATTAGAGGCAATCGAGTATAGTTAAGACCATACAAAAATTAGGTCACTCTATATAAAAAAACATATACGAATCGAACCACAAATAGGCCGCACTGTGGTATATACAAGCCGTTCAAAACTTTTACGGTTTAATTTTCATTAAAATTCCACCCCCTATAATTTAGTTATAACATAAAAATGTCATTCCTTGACTCTGTGTGACGTCGTATCGCTTTTAGATAAGCAAACGACGAAATCTCATTGCCAAAAGTTATTTAATGAGAATTTTGACTCCCCCTCAATTAACATCGTTCCTCCTCTCGTACCGTTGGCTGTTGCAAATCAGGATGCGTCAAAATTAGAAAACTTAGTGTCCAACTTCTTAGTCACTGACGAAAAAAAAAAAACGTTTGAAAGCTGTGACACTGAAAACTTTCATTACCCTTTCCTGAACTCCGCGCTCGACTATCCTTGAACTATTTAGACGTAGGGATAATGGAAGAAGACTGATCGTGCTTCGGTAACTATTACCATCGAATATCGCTTGGCAACCGATCGTCCCTCTGGCGGAAATTTACGGAACGTGTGACACTGTTACGCGCCCCTATTATGGTTATCAGTGGTAGTCTCGATTCTTTTGAAACTCCTATCTTTTCTCTACCCTGTAAAAGTGTAGAGGGGTAGGTTCCAGAATATCCATACAGACGACTTTCATCTCTGTCCTAACTACGTCGTAAGATTAGGTTAGAAAAAGAACAAAGTTGCTCAGCCGGGCATTCTGAACGTGCCCCAGCTATGTGACTATACGGCGTGTTTGCGACGGAAAGCTGAACACGACGCCGCAAACGGCTTGGAAACTGGACTTAATGGAAATGCGCGGGACACACTTTAAATTTGATTTGGCAATCTGGTCACTTACAGTTTCGGTAAAGAAACAGGTGAAGGTATATATATATATATATATATATACATATCTTAAATATAAATTCTAAAAATAAATATACAGGGGTTCCAATAAATAAATATCAAATTCAAAAGCATTCGTACGCTATTGAATATACAAAATTTAATCAAAGGTAAAGCAATCTACCATTTTATTTTCTCTCTTTCTACCCTCTGAGACATCGGACAGCTGTTGCCCTTTATTTATCGAGAAATATCGGCCGAAAATCTATCGCAGAACGTGAGACAAAATTCGTGCTATAAACTTTATGGTCGTTCCTTGATTAATAAAAAAATTTTCGACTGATATATACCGTCGACATGAATAATCAGTAACGACCACCTACCTGACTGTATGTTTTGCCAAGTTTTTGCAAATATGGGAACGTGGCAACTGTGCAGGTAACAAATTCAAGCGGTACCCAAACAATTGCCGCAGGGCATCTTCTGCTCTATACTCCAGAGACCAGGAATAGGTACTACCATGTTATAACTGTTCATACGTGAGCAGCAATATAGCCTGTACATTGATTAATAATCGAGCCCCGTGGCAAATTAAATTTATCAAATTATACTTGTACATATGATGTATATAGATAGATACACTCATGCTACGTAACACGCGAAGCTCTCGGCTAGACACGTAGTGGATTCTTCAAGAGGCTTCAAGAAGTGGTCGACACTAATGATAATCGTTACGACAATACATCGCTGTTGATAATGTCAGTCTAGCGTGTAGTTAGCAGTTCCATTCCCTATGGATTCTCCGCGACTGTAGGTCGTATCGTAAAAACTAAAAGCGGAGAGCTCACCTTCTGCCGTTAACTACAATCTATACCGTGAGACAGACTGCGGATTAGAGGGAGAAAAAGACAGGGTGGGACAGAGGGAGTAAAATGTAAGAATTTAATGAGAAAGACAAAAAAGGATAAACAAGATAAAAGTAGGGCAGGATACCTATTGTGTCTGGTTTCTGGAAAGAAAATGTCCTCCCAACCTCGGATGTGACCAATGTGCGAAGTGTACACGATACCGTAATACCTATTGTCTAAACAGCGGGAGGTTATCTGTGTAAGGGAAATTTTCAAAAGAAATAAAATGCAGCTGATAAAGTAATTAAATTTTTTTCTTTTCTTTTTTTTTTGCTTTTTTCCTTGCGTAGCTCGACTGTGAATGTGAACGAACGCGAGAGCAGGAATCCAACGTGAAAATTCACGTGGGGAAATTATTTTCCCGTCGCATCTACCTTCCTTTCGCGTATATTCGCACGAATTCAAAATTGTTAAAGTCAGCTGTGCGGAGGTGAACTTTCTTCGGAAGCTTTCAACTACCGGATTTAACGTACAAGAATTTACGTAATCGTTAGGGCGCGTACGCAAGAGCACTGCAGGTTTTGATCCTGTGTTAATTTTGTTACATTAGAAACGAAACAAAAAACCTATATTCCTTTGACTGACGTTTCGCCAGTGGAAAACGGACTGTGGAGCTGGTCATTTCAGCCCTATAGCAGAGTTCAGATCAACCCCTCTTTACTTGCAACCCGTCAAGACTATTTACTCGAGTGACAAACGGGGTGTAAATTAAGTTCTTTCGATTCGCAACACTATCGGCTAATGGCTTTACTCTCTGGGGGGTTTTTTGTAATTATTATTCACACGTGCGTACCTTGCGTGTGGCGTTAGGAATTCAAATGTGGGTCTTCAATAATGACCGCATTGAATGAGATAATCAACGATTTTGTTACGTGGATTAAAATTCCAATAGTCTTCGATAACAATGTTGATAATGGATATCGATATTTAACTAACGGTATATCTCGTGTCAGTTGTTTCAGAATGCAAGAAGCGCCGAAGACTTTGCGAAAATAAGAAACGCTCAGGGCAAATGCAGGGAGCAGTAATGACGAGGAAAAGAAGAATGCGGCCAAGGCTGTAACTCAACCCAATTAAGTAGTTTCCGGCATCCTCCTCGACGTCACGACGTCTTGCGTTTCAGTCTACGATTTTTCATCGCGTCAACGATTATCTGGAAAGGAAGATCCAGATTTTTTTTCATGTCAATTTGTGTTATTCGAGAAACCGACTCAATATCAACTACATGAGCGAGACGGTGTACAGTGTGTCTTCAGAATTCCGTTTCCTGATTAAAATTAAAGGGTACGTAAAAATTAATGATATGGACAACCGTGTGGATTTTAAGAATTTTCTAATTAATTATCCTGGTATACGAGATGCTTTACTATTTTTATTTTTTTTTATCCATCTATAACGAAACTAAATGTTCATTGCTACGAAATAGAAAATTAAGCTGTTAAAAATTTTCCTTTGGACCATCACTTGTTGACGAACTTTATACTTGGAGACAGACGTACCTACTAAAAAAAAAATTTTTAATGTCTCGACCAGAAACAACTAATTACTTAAGTAGAGTAGGACGGTTCTCGTGCATCTTGCCTCGTTTTACCAACCACAATGCGAAGACGTGATTAAGCGACATTTGGCCGTAACAGCATCAGCCTTATTATGAAAATAATTGCTGAGAATACAACGGAACATTAGAGAGGATCCGGCGAGTTCGTGAACTTGGTTGAAGTTTTAATTGAAATTTTACTCATCTTCTTGAAATTAATTCCGTAAACAACTCGTAAAGCCAGTGCCACTCTCCCCGTTAATCCCTTCCATTTGTGAATAATACAAAATACTTTATTTCGAGGTATCGAAATTATTAATCAGCCCACCTCCTACCTATATAAAATTCCAAGACTCGGATTAATTTCTCTTATTGTTTTTATTTTATTTTTTTTTTTCAGACCTGACGAATCTATCTCGCCCGAGAAGCCATCGAGATTCTTTCGACGTGCAAAAGAAAATTTATTTTAAAAAATTCTACGTGTTCAGTGAGCTCGAGGGCTGAAAATAGAAACTATGATAGGGGCAATATCACGTTACGGACGTCTAGCTCACGAACAAAACATAACCTAAATAGGAGAGTGTTAAAGTGGCATCAGCAGAGTACTACAAATAGTAAAAACGTCGGTGTTCAAAGATCATGTCTACTCTGGCTACGAAAGCACTGTCGCCCTCCGTTGTGGGGGATTTCACTACCAGTCTGATACCGACAGTTACGAGAGTGGATACAAGATTGGAAGTGAGTCCAGTGTCAGTGGTATTGGCAGTTTCCATAGTCTTCATTCTATCGCCAGTTACCGTAAGCGGAAACTCCATAATACTCGCAGCATTCTACAGATACAAGAGGTTGAGAACAGCTTCGAATTGTCTACTGGCATCCCTGGCTATTAGTGACTTTGGGGTGAGTTTGCATAGTCACGATCCCCTTGTATAAGGAGCAGCTTTCTCTTGATGGTGAAATAAAAGAAAATTTTTCTGCTCAACAGGTTGGAGTCTTTATGCCTTTTGGAATGCATCTCGAACTCTCGGGGTTGCCTGAGAACGGTGTCTCAACCTTGTGCATCGCACCCTACTGCATTGTAATCGCTCTCTGTAGCGTGAGCGTCCTTGTGACAGTAGCCATTGCTGTTGACAGACTTACGTCCCTTGCGCAACCGTTGCGCTACAAGAATATAATTACCCACAGCAGTGTAGAGAAGTACATTGCTGTTTTTTGGATATACGCCATCGCCGTAGGACTTTCACCTTTGATCTACGCACAGATAATGGGGATTACGCAACCGCACAGGTATGATTTAAAATTTTTTTTTTATATTTCATCACTATCTCGTGTCGAATGAACGAAGGGATGAGTTTGTTTCTTGTGCAAATCTTCAAGAAGTCAAAACAGTGATAACTTAGGGAAAAACTTGAAGGAAATTTGGCATAAGGTAATTACTTGTAATGTGCTTGACATTCTCGATGTTAATTCTTATACATTTTTTAAATTTCTAGTGTTAAGTTCGAACGATTGAAAACTGTGGATCTAAATACTTTCGGAACTTTGGTTTGAGCTTCAAGTGATTGATTAAATTTTGAGATTAGGGAGATCGGAATTACTTCCTCGTAGTAACTTCATTTTTATTTAATTGTATACCGATGTATATATATAACTGGCAAAGCCGATTGGCAAACAAATCCAAATTGACAATTAATGGTCTTAAGAGACTTAGGAACTAACCGGAAATTGGTGGAGCCGTATCAGTTTGCCGTCACGTTTCTCAAACATGCGGTTGAAGAATACGGTTCGATAATACGATTCCGTGGAATTTAAACCGACTACCCGACGGTGCTGCTAGACACTTTAAACATCAAAGTCACCATCGAAGCGTGGCTCCATGTGTAAATAGACGCGCGTGTTCGCGTCAATGCGTCACGAGTACGTCGCCATACTGAAACACCCTTTCAGCATTCATACAAAGGAATGTGAGGAAGACTTTGTTCGGGATAGAAAAAAAAAATCCCACAAATTTCGACAATTGCCAAAAATAAATCCTTTTAGAGTTTCCGTATGTAAATGCGTGTAAAGTATCATAATTTTTCAGGAAATTTTGATGACTTGCTTTTGTAAAACATGCACAACGTAAATACTGATTAATAATTAATTTCATAAAATTTACATTGGAGCACAGCTATGGATACTGTTGTTGAGAAATCGGTTTCTGGAAATACTCAACCTCGTATTATCCTTGGTTTACATTTTCTTCATCCCGAATTAATTACACCCTTTCATAAGCAAACGATTGAACGAAGGTCCACAACCCCCTTGAAAAGCGAATCAATGTAACGTAAAGCATTCCGTTGCGTACTTGGACAGGTTCTTTTCTCGAGTTTGCTTACTTTCCATGGTCATTTGAATCGAGTAAAATTAAAAAAGATCGTGATTGGTTCTTTGTAAACGTAAGTAATGAGTTTGATCTCGCGCTCAGTGTTCCCTTTTCAGCCTTTTTGCTGATGAAAAAAGTTTATCGATACTTCACGTGGACTCCGCTAGACTTCTGACGACGTTATGCCTGGTGCATTTCGATCTTTTTCACTGAAGAAGCGTTGAAGAACCAAATTCAAAGAGTAATTAAAAACTTTTTCTAAATAAAGAAAAAATTACGTTTCGGCCTACATTTTTCTCATACTTGCTGCACACCCTAGGAGTCTAGCTCATGAGCACAGAAGACGGGGAATCCCCTTAGGATACAGTCGCAACCAATTATAAAGAACCCCAGTAGCTTGACTGCTACGCGGATTTGATATGAAATGGAAGGAAAACGAGGTAAATGGAAAGGACGACTTTTTTCGCGCATCAATTTCTATTATTGCAATGTATTTTTATCCCGGATCGTTCTATAGAGATTGCTTAACCAGGCAACGATAAATATAAAGCTTAGTAAATATGACAGTACATTTATTCTGTATGTATAAGGTGCTCCCGTAAGATATATGGAAATGAAAATGTGAACATCCGAATTTAAAAGTAACAAGATTAAATCATAATATACTTCATCATAGCAAAGCTTATCCTATAACGGTTACAGGATTTTTTGGGGAAATTATTAATGCAAGTATCTCTTGATCTGAATAAATCTCTTGAAATTCATACAAGCTCAATAGTGGAATATTTTTATATACAGGCTGAGTCAACCTGCGGTATGATTGGCACACGAGAAACACCAATCAATATGTAAGTGAACCACTGATAAAAAGTCATTGTCGATTATCTACAGACAAACCGAGTAAACTATTCGAATAAAAAGAACTAACGTGCGCATCAGTATCCTCACATGTTTGTAATATCATATCAAAAATACCGTATGTAGGTATTTCCTGTCGGCGGTGAATAATTGTAAGCATGTAAGTGCCAATCCCACTTTAATCGGATGGTGGGACTAAGCTGATAGGGAATAGCGCGTTCAATACATACGGAGGCTCCTCCTTGATTCGGAGCCTAGGAAAACTCACCCTGCATACATTAGAGTGGTTGTTAAATATTATCTGAGAAAATTTCGATCGTGCCGCCCCTCACATCGTTTCCACATAAATAAAAAATAATCCCTGAATTTTTTCAGATTCTTTTTTAATATTTAACTTTTTCCCGCACGAGGGTTGAATTTTTCCATTTAAAATACATGGAGTTTTCAGGTCTTTACAGTCAATTATTTTATTGTAGAACTAATTATCGGTCTAAAAATTTGAAAATTGGACAATAATGGAAAACTTTAACCCTCGCGGAAGGAAGGTAAATGTAAAAAAAAAATGTAAAAAAAATGTAAAAAAATCAAAGATTTCTTAAAATTTATTTGGAAACGATTTGGGGGCTGCGCGAATCAAATTCAATCAGACACTATTTAACAACCGCCCTTGTATGTATGTATGTATCTATACGTGCTTCAAATATATATGCAGGGTGACTTTATTAGTTGTCCCACTGAATAATATTCTTTACAATTTCAATTTTCAATTATTATCAAAAGTCACGGTTCAGGACCTTTTGTACGTTGAGCACAGGTCCCTCGCGGCTATTCTAGGGAATTCAAAGAATATCAATATAGCATGGACTCGGAAAAAATTTCATTCTATAGCCTCGAGACGTCCAAACCAAACGTATTGTCCAGATTTTTAACAATGCATAGTAAAAGGAAGTCAAAAACCTTCCAGTTAATTCGTATTCGCAGTTATCGGTATGACGCCTGAAGCGAATGAAATTTCCCCTTTATGAAAAATCGCGAATTTGGACTCTGCTTACCTCGTGTCCCTGTCGAGTTTTCCAGAAAGAAATAACAAGATGTGACAAAAGGGAAAGTGGGTCGAAATGATACCATTTCGCATTCATCTCACGTGAATCCGCCTCTTCGAATATATATTAGCTTCAGACAGTCCTTGCATCTTGTATCTCGCGTCTTTCAAGTCTTTTATTTACGTGATTCCCGACGCCCGTGATAACTTAACAAATTTAATAACGGATAAGCCGAACGAGGAGAAGAAAAATAAAAGAGGAAAAAGACAAAGAACGAACGTTACAAAAGAATTTTCCGACACCTTGCCACGTCTTACTACCGCGTAGTAAAAGTCAGAAACTGCTCACAGCCATCTTGTTTTTACTATGCGTATGTATCTTGGTAGTGCAAGAACTCAGTGTGTGTGTGTGTATATATGTTAGGTATATATATATATATGTATATATACATATATATATAAATATATGGGGAGGACATATGAGACTTTATAGATAATCGTAAATCATTACCAGAGAGCTACCATACTCTTGTATCATAAAGAAGAAAGATAAGAGAATAATAAAGGTATATGGAAAGCCGGAGAATAAGGCCAAAAAATTTCATTAAAAAACAAATATCTTCTTATACTAAAAGGTCTCTTGATAAGAGAATTATTGAAGTCTATTCACACAATGG
Organism: Calameuta idolon; assembly: GCA_030142285.1. Lineage (NCBI taxonomy): Eukaryota > Metazoa > Arthropoda > Insecta > Hymenoptera > Cephidae > Calameuta > Calameuta idolon. The sequence continues at coordinate 1,367,013 of JARQSV010000400.1, forward strand.
ACCACTCTGGATTCTAGAAATCATGTCTTGAGATGTACCCGAAACAAATACTAAATTCATAAAGGCAGATTTCTACCAAGACATTATTTTTATAATGTCTTCAATACGTTCCATCAGTGTGCCAAACTTTACGTAATACAATTTCAATACAATTCCCATGTGAAAATATTTTGAATTTTATCAGTTGTATTATACCGTGTTCAATATTTTTTCTTTTTTCCCGAAATTTATTGGAACGAAATACACATAAGTAACCTTTGACCTAAGAGAACCTTGTCTACGCCATAAAAAACAGGCCTTTTCCATATTATTGTTACATAACGCGTAACACATTGGACATGTATAGACGTCATTAGTTTATTTCACGTAGACGTATATTTCCAGAGTATTTGGCTTATTTCGATTCGTCGGAATAATGACGAATATTATGTAACTGTCATTATGTATTATAGCGTAAATTGGCTTTTCCGTATTGTACTTACAAACAGGCGTATATCAATGTCAGATACTATAGCTTTATGCTTTATTCCTAATAATAATAAACTTCCAATATTCGCATCGATACTTATGTCCATATTACATATTTTTCTTAAAAAACGTATATAATAAGGTCCACGTGTTTAATGTGTTTTATTGAGAGATAAAAAAATGAACTTTCCAGCTGGCCTAGAAGTTTGCTTGCACATACTTGTCTACTGTACTAGAATCTGTTCTTTTATGCAACTTGTTATCATCCTCTTACCAAACTCTTTCGATACTCATGCTGAAAATTCATATGCCATTGCCATTAAAGATTATTTGTTAAATTTCAATTGATATGCATATTGGTTGTCTGAAAAGTTTTATGAAAATGTGATTTTCTTTATGGAAATTCTTTATCCGATAACAGTTCACTATACGTATATAACTTACCATTGATTTCTCATACAGTTGTGCATATATCCTTCTAAAATCACAACATGTTTGCATATACCGGGTATTTCACCTAACTTCACCACCTTAAATATCTCGGTAATTATCAACGTCACAAAAAAATGTTCCTGACAAAAGTTGTACGGTGCGAAGGGGGTCATCAAATGCGACCAATTTTTTTTATTTCGGTGGAGCCGCTGATGCACAGTGAAGGTCACCTCCATTTTTTTAAATGGCACGGTACATTTTTTTTTCAATCATCTTGTAGAGCATTGCAAACAGCATAAAAAACATTCGGGGATCAGAGTCGTTCAAGGTCATTCAAGATCAGTATCGATACCAAAAATGATCGAATCGATACCAAAGATGTTTGTCAGCATCTTTAATACTCGTTCAGGGACAGTAAATGAAGGAATTTGAATTTCATTAGAACAGTCTGAAGTTAAATTTTTATTGTAGAAGCTATTCAAAATGTGCACCATTAACCTGCATTCATTCACGCCACTTGATTTCTTTCTGTGGGGGCACTTAAAAAATAAAGTTTACAATGATGCTCCCACAACACCAGAACACATACGACAAAGGGTTCTACGTGAATGTCAATCAATTACTGCAGAACAACTTGAAAATGTACAGCAAGAATTTATTTACCGTCTCCAAAAATATATCCAGGTTAATGATGCACATTTTGAACAGCTTTTACAATAAAAATTTAACTTAAGACTGTTCTAATGAAATTCAAATTCCTTCATTTACTGTCTTTGAACGAGTACTAAAGATGCTGACAAACATTTTTGGTATCGATTCGATTTTCATCGATAGTGATCTTGAATGACCTTGAACGACTCTAACCCCCGAATGTTTTTTATGCAGTTTGCGATGTTCTACAAGATGGTTGAAAAAAAATGTACCGTACCATTTAAAAAAATGGAGGTAACCTTCACTGTGCATCAGCGCCTCCACCGAAATAAAAAAAAATTGGTCGCATTTGATGACCCCCTTCGCACCGTACAACTTTTGTCGGGAACATTTTTTTGTGACGTCGATAATTACCGAGATATTTAAGGTGGTCAAGTTAGGTGAAACACCCGGTATAATATTTGCTAACGCGTTTCGTTTGTCTTTAAGAAATTTTGAAAATTATTCAAATAACTTTATTGTGACAAGGCTCGTGTTTATATTCGCGAGAGATAACTTTTCCCGCTTACGTAGAAACGAAAAGCAATCAATTTTAGTCTCGAGGCAATATTAGTTTCGCTGAACGTAACACGTGGCACGTAGAAAAAACTAAGAACCGGAAACTCGACAAGACGACATTTTATATAGTATATTATAAGGTACAGTAAAAATAACAGGAATTCAACATGCAAAAGAAAGCTATTTTTAAGTTTTTTAAACGTTAAGCGTTAATAGTCGAATAATATTGGAAATAACAAAAAAACATTTCAATAACAAAATAGACTGAAATACCTTTAACTCCATTTTTCCTTTCCCCTCTTTTTTCGATCCCTTTTTTTCTACTTTTCCTTTACTTCGCTGCTTATCTAGGTATTCTATAAAAACTTCCTACCCACCTACATTCTCTCGAGTTCGCTGCTGGCTTGAAGAACGGAAAAGACCAATCAACCGAGAGAGTTTCATTCCAACACGCATTATCGAGAGAAAACTTACTAGACTAGTTACAAAAAGTGGATAGCACTGAAATGTGAATTCCATCATATTCTAACGGGGGAAGTAATATACAACGAGAAGGAGAGTCAAAGAGAGAGAGAGAGAGGGGGGGGCGGGGAGGAGTAAAATATATAGACAGATTGTACACCAGTGTCCAACTATTTGGCACGATAATAGTTAATCATTATGAACAATTGATGAAATCCTTTGACAGGATTGAATTAATTGTTCGGATGTTAATCGCGATAGCTAAACGGATATTAAATTGCAATGACCTCCAAAATAAATTATAATCGATTATTAACTACAATGGCCGTCGACGTAGCTTCGTTTCTAATTTAAGAACATTGACAGATACTAAGGCCGTAATTAAAATTAATCAGTCTGAATCTATCCCCGCTTCCTTTTCGTAGGTCCCAAGGAGATGCCCTAACACCCTCCTATGCTTATTGAAAATCAATAAGACAAGCGGAAGTGCCAATGGAAAAGATTTAGCTTCCGTGTAAGAGAACACGATTAATTAAAATAACGGGACTGTCATTGAGTGGCCAATGTCAAGGCACTCAAAAGCAAGTGTCAAGCGATTCGAGTAAATGAAAGTAAAATGATTTTCAATTAATTATCAAAATGAATGAATTGCGTAATAATGAGATAAATGAAAAACACCTAAAGCTCCAATATACCACTAACTTACATAACGTCCTAATAAGTATCATCGATCATACAGATAATCTCATTATACATAATTCCCAGATTTATAATAATTAAAATAAAAGACTTATGACGAAATTCAATCACTGCCCCATCTCGATCTCCATTAATTAGCTGTCCATCTAACATTTATATAATTAGTATTACAATTATTGATACACAAATCTTCGTATCGCGTATTTATCCCCACTGAAATCGTGTACCATAATCTTTAAATCTGTTCTACCTTGCAGCAGTCCAAACCCTTTGGAGTGACTGTCGCTAAAAGCGAACGAACTTTTATCTGCTTCAGCGGAAGTTGCCGTTTCGGTGCAGCTGTCTCACCCCCTGTCAGGGTGTTCCTGGTAGTGGCTGTTTGGGCACCAAGTGCACTCGTGTTACTCGGCTGTTATATGTACGTCTACTTGGTTGCACGTGCGCATGCACGTGCCATTTACACGGTCGAGCTATCATTTCGACATCAAACGCAGACACTGACGCTTCCGCGTTACGGGCAGACATTGGCAGTCACCGTGGGAGCATTTCTCATACTCTGGCTTCCGTTCCAAGTGAGTATCGTCTTTGTTATGTGGAAGCTGTCCAAAGAAGCCTCCTCGTGAGGCCTGCAATTTCTTAATTTAGCTATAGAACTAGTTCCTAACCTTTAGACAATCCTTCGTGTGATAGATAATGACAGTCAACCGCACTTTTTGCGACACTCGACGAAAAGTGGGAACTTCGGGTGATGGAATCGTAGAATTTTCTGATTCACCTGTAAGATATATATTATGCATGTATGTATATATTTATAATTTATGGACAGATGCTATAAGTTTTTTCGACGTAACTAATATATTTTATGAAAGTAGGGTATAGAAAAGTTTTCAGGAGATAACAATATGGCGCCGAGTTCCCAGGCAACGCATAACGTTCAAAAGACATCTTTAAGATGGCTTTCGGACATACATATGTGCTGTCTGGGTTTTTGCACTACCGAAGAGATGTCATATTTGTATGAACATATTTTGAGCAAATTTTTACATTTCTCTCGGTTATTTTCCTTCAATATACACGGACTGAAATATATTTTTTTGTTTTGTTTTTAAACTCCTTTCAAGAATACCTAGTGCATGTACTACGTAAACAGACCGAATTCCCAGGAGAGTCGTGCAACGGCCGAGAGAGTAATATTGCATATTGCCACGATTCTTATTCCCTAAGGATGTCCATAACGACGATAATTTTCATTGTTTATGATGACAAACGCAATTTATTTACGACAATGGCGTAAAAGGGAGGAACATGATAGAAGATAACAGAGGGCATTGATCCTGAGTATAGAAAATATAAAGATAATAAAATCTCATGGTATCATATAAAAGTAAAAAAATTTTTAATATTCCATACGACTTGAATAATTTATCGATAATAAAAGTCTTTTTAATCCCAGAATTAACGGGGATGAAGATACTGTAGACGTAAGGAAGAAATCTTAAAGTCATTTATTGCACTTTCTCCACTTATTCTCATCTTGCCACTGAGAAAGTTTAAGCTTTACTGATAATCACAGGACGAAATCTCCCTTCTTGGAAAACTTTTAATAAGGTCTAATGTAGCTTAGTATAAAGAGATACCGCGGGATATATTGCGAGGAGACTCATTTGGCCGATAGCGGGGTGTTTTGTGTATATACATATATATGTATATATAGAGTGCAGCATATATACAGAATTGTAAATTTAATATTATACAGGGTGTCCCATTTGAAACAGTCCACCCAAATATCTCCTAAGGCAGGCAATTAACAGAAAAATGTTTGATA
>JARQSV010000400.1:1372207-1417191 GCA_030142285.1 Calameuta idolon
GACATGAATAATGAAGTATCTGAAAACAGCTCCTGAAGAGGAACAAGTTTCATTCCGGTGAAAAATACTGTTGCCATAAAAAAAAGCACTTTGTGCTTGCAGCTTGCAAGCATGACGTTGAAAGCTCAAAATAATCCAAGCATCGTATGTCCCCCTCGAAACCCTGCAACTTTTATATCAAACATTTTTCTGTTAATCGCCTGCCTTAGGAGATATTTGGGTGGACTGTTTCAAATGGGACACCCTGTATATGCGTGTAATAGTAAAAAGGACCTCAGTCAATCTATTATATTAAGATTTCATTATAGGCTCAAGAAATTTCGATTAATCGTAAATAAAAACAAGTCTATAACACGCGTGCATCCAGGAAACAACGTAAGATGGGCGAACACGTCTATACATAATGGACGTGAACTTGCACAAATTTTCGATAAAATAAGTGCGCTCATACAGTCTGTGATATACGTAAATTTATGATATTAAGGGTAAAAGTGTATAATAGGGGCATTCAAAGATAGTTAAATTGTTCTATCGATTGTTATAAAAAAAATAACAATGCACATAAGCAAAACACATTTCTTTATACGTATCATATAAAAAATCGTATTGTCGAATTTAAAGGTACCTTGTCCGGTTATGCCGTACAAGATCGAAAAACAGTGCAATAATGTCCACTCAAATATTTCGTAGCAGAAGCACTCTTTTCTTGATTCGTCTGTTAGGAATTGTCTAAAGTGAGAGTTATTGAAGCGTACGCGCAAAAAAATTCAACGAGGTAAAAGTGTAATACGGAGAGACGCAGTCTATTGGCACTCCATGTGAATTTAACCAAGAATCCAGTTTACATAAACCTTTATAAACGGCGGCATCATTGCCATGTGGTTTTGCCACAAACGTTTGACGATATCTAAAACTCTAAATAAACCTAATGCTATGGACAATTTTATGTATTCAAATTAGAGTCAAAGTATGTATATCACTTGTAACGTTACTACTTGATATGATATGTAGACACATGGAATAAATTGAAGAAAGAATTTTAATCGACATATAAAGAAAATCAATATCAAGATTTCTTTTGGTTTTTCTTAACACTTTCTTGATCCACATTATAATTCTGAATGAATCCTAAAGTTTGAGAGTTGAAGTTGTTTTTAATGTAATATCCTGAGACGAGGGTACCCCAGCAATTTACATAATAAATAACCCAGCAAGAAGTTTATTCACATGTAGAAAATTCTCCCTACAGAATTATTCGATCGCGTGTGTGACTTTTTCACCCTTATTCGAGAAGTTTCTGTTGGGTTACGTGCATTTCACATGGTACGTGACTTTAGACGGTAGTTAATTTTTATATGGATCCGGTTGAAATTCTAAATTATTAATACTTTACAAAAGGAAGTTTCAAGAAGAGGGTAGGAACCATATTATGGTTTTATTTGCTATTTGGTTCTATTATTTGCCCACAGTTTGCGATGGTATAGCCTGAAATTGATTCCTATACAGAAGCTCTATACAAGTAAAGCTTTTTTGAATTTGAAGCAGTAACCTGATTGAAACGAAAATCTTTCTTGTATATCAGTATAAAAAGGTTATATTTCAATTTCCTAAGGATATATATGTATATGTATGTATTCGTATAATTGATATGATGATAACATATCATGACACGTGTTTTCGTTTGTTTTTAGACGTGCATGTTGCTGGACATCTTCTGCGGTACGAATATCCTCTCGGGGTGGGCCGTTATTTGGCTTGGTCTTCCAATTCTCGCCCACAGTGGAGCAAATCCTTGGATTTATGCTTTTCATCATGGCGAGATGCGAGTCGCTGCTGGTAAAATTGCAGAAGATCTTGTTGCTGTGTTTGGTGTTACGCCTAGCCGCTACGGGTGTTCACTTACACGAAGAGAATCGAACACAAATTTGGAGCTGGCTGAGGTTAACAACAGCAACGATGGCCGAAGACATCCGGCTGAAGATTGTTTCGCTGCCAAGCAAAACACTTTGTATGCTAGTAGAAGATGTTTGGAGATGCCTAGCAAACACGCCGACATATCTCCAGAGAGAGACACGGCCCAGCAGTCATCCTCTGACGGTACACAAGGCGATATAGTGGAAGAAGACATTCACGACCTGACCAAGATGTTAGATCCTAAGTATATAATCGATCGAAGTCACGTAATCGATTCTAATCATAACATAGACAAGATTAAAAATCTTAAATACTTGCTGGACCCGACGTTCAACAAAATTCGCCATCTGCGACGGCTCAATCACAAGCGATTGACCAATAAAAATTTTCCGAAGTTCAATGACCCCAAATTTATATCCTATCAAAATTTAAAGAGCGATGGAACGTTAAACAGAAAACCTCTTCAACTCAATACAATGTCCGATCCGGTACTTAATGTCGACAGTCCATCCGTGGACACAAAAGACTTGACTGAAGTTCTTTGCCACAATCCTGTACTCTGTCAGAGAAGAAACTCTAACCTGGCATCCATGTCTGATCCTAATATTAAAGCAGCAACTGGCCACGCCTCCGAGATCAATCTTAGGGTATTTTCTGGCAGTAGGAATATCTCTGGTGATCATAGATATTCTGTACAAAATTTAGATCACAACAGATACGACCATAGTCTGGCCAGACATGCAATGCAATGTCTTCAGCTCGAAAACCAACGAAAGTTGAACGGTCATATACGGCCTCGTTTTAAATTAAACAGTACATCGGATTCCGTGAGTCCCACGCTAGATCTGAGACTTCACAACACGAGCATCGCATCTCTGCCAACACCCGAAAGTATTAGATCAACTCCAAGATCCAGTCCAATGCAAAGAACATCATCATCATCGTCAAAGTACATGACTATCACACCAAACAAGCTAGCTAACTTTTGTTATTCAGAACCAGTGCGCAATGTGCGGCATTTGAAACCAAGAATGGATCCAATTCAAAGATTACCTCAAGCCAAAAAGAACCTTGTTACGTTGAAGCATTCAGAGTCCATAAACACTATAGAACCCATGACACGCGTTAGATTGTTAGAACCGTCCAGAGTACTGGATTCATTAACGGTACCAACAATACACTCGGAACCACCAAGTCCGATGGATCCTCTACCACTGGATTCTCTTCAGGAAGAAGATACTTCGAATGGTTTCCAATCGTTAAATACTTGTAAGGATCTAATGATAGAGCCATTAAGACCACAACCTATCAACCGAAATCTAAAGAGCCCAATAAGACACTCTGATCCCATAATACCGTCAGTTCTGCTAAACATTGAGGATTGTAGTGACAGTAGGTTATCTAGTAATGACAAGCTGTACAATGGTTGGTACAATGATTTTCTATCCAACAGTTCTCCGGTAGATCCAGGAGAATTGTTCAAGGCCTTGCTTAAAAATTCAGAGAGGACAAAGCTCCAGGAACCAATATTCTCAGAACACGATTCCACGAGGTACAGTTCCAGACGGCCATCGGACTCAAAATGGTCGGAGTCTTCAAGGAGTCAAGAGGTTCTATCAACCGTAACGGAACATCATAGATTCCCGTCCTCTTATTCAGTCAATAACTTTCAGAATTGCACCAGCGGCAGTGACTTGAACGATGTCACGTGCCTTGATCCATTCATGTGTCCTGACGCCCTTAGCTCATCGTTACGAGATTCCTTCTTCAGTGCTCCATCAGTACCTGATTCCGATATATTCACGTCCTTTGATGAAGGCGACGAACACGTCTTCTCACAGAAGCCCGAGACCCTCGTTTCACCAGCAGTACACTCCTCCATGTCGAGCACAAACTTAAAGAGGACACAGATCTCCGTTAGAGAACTTCAGAGCAAGTCAACAGAGTCTGTTTTCCGAAACCAAGGCACGCCTATCGAATCCTTCTCTATTCTAAGACTAGAGCCGTCGGTTCACAGAAGCAGACAACTCGTGAGATCCGGCAAAGATTATATCCTGAAGGATCCATCGAGAAGGAACTTGAGATTAGCGCCATTGGCAATGCCGACTCCAACCGAAATCTCTACACCTACTCTTGATATTGTCTCAGACATATCCAAAGATAGTGCAATGGGTGTCAGAGTATAAACAACGCGATAGTGTCTAATGATTTGCAGATAATTATGTGCCATATATTTAAATATAAAGTAATTTAATTCATAGAAAATTCGCTCGTGTTGCGCGTGTTGCTTCGGAACTCGAATTTATACGTGAACTATTGCCAGCAACGTTAACGCCAGCGATTGAAGAACTTGTTTTCGTAATCTGTCTAATTGAATATCGTTATATTTATATCGAACAATCGATAAACGTATTAACGTGTATCTATACCTATTTTCACATAATTATTAGTACAACTGTACGAATATACTTGTATCGATCTGTAAAGGATCTTCCAACGAACACCCGCGAGTTTTACAACACGTAATTACGCTTCATTTTAATCTCTTAGAGATTATAAAAAAAGAGACTTGAAGAAAATTCAGTGTTCGATCGTAGTTGATTACGTGTTCGACGATCGATGGACATTTTTGTAGAATTCACGGATATACTCGATAAATTCGAATATTATACGAACGTATGCATATAATTCAAGCCATTGCACTTTATGCAACGGAAGTGCATGGGCATGCCAGACGCTACATTAAACTGCGTTATATACGATCGGGAATATTATGTATTGCATACAAATATATATATGTATATCAACAACTGAATATCCGTCGCTCCAGATCGTGTTACGATCCTTAAAGTAAGGATTATCTATATAAAGCCTAAACGATTCAGAAAGATTACAAAGTCGTGGATAGATCTGTCATTTCAGATTCTTATAAAAATAACAAGAGATAGCAGCAAAGTAAATTCCAATTATTATTAATTTTTTTTCCACATTAGTTCTTAATTTTCGCATGAAGAAATTTAACGAGATACCAGCGTCAGAATATGGAAAACGCTTATCCGTCGTTAAACGTACCTTAAGGAGATACAAGCTTATAAACTTAGCCAGAGCTTATTCGATTAAAGATAACTGGATGCTGGAGATATATTTAAAAAAAATTAAAAAATTAAAACGCTACTGAGACTACTGTTCGAAAACTGATTAAAGAAACTTGAATGAAGCTAGAAGTTTGTCAACCGAATACACTGAAAGAGAGACAGAGGGAAGATGGCGCTCTTGAAAATTCTTAACAACTGAGTACGTCTATTTACCTACTTACTGCACTTCCAATATTATAAAAAGATACATTATCATAAGTATGCATAAGTATTCGTAGGTACTACTCGATTCGACAATAAGAAAGACTATTGAAGAGGCGAAATCAGGCATCTGAATGGTTTCAAAAAGATTGTTTTTCTTCGCAACAACGAACCTGCATAGGTACTCGTATAATGCTGAGCTGAGTAGTCCTAATCGCAAGGGTTAATTCATTAAAATGTATAACGATTTGTGCGTCTGATGCTTTGATTAAGAAAGGACCCAGAATGCAATCATCGATTTCTGCGAGTCAGGATACAATTTACAGGGTGTATAGTTATTAAATGAAATACCAACGGAACGGATATCATTTATGCGCAAGCTAACGGGAAAAGAATAGCCCTATAAATTCGACTAAATAGAGTTAGCAACCTGTGAATGTGAAAAAAAAAAACGTTTGCTTTAACAATTCCTTTCTATACTTTATGCCATTATAAAACGATCCAAGATTCATTGTTCACGAGACAGTTCCTACGTGTATCATATATAAACTAACTATGTTATTTTTATTTAATTAATCAGAGTTCTCTCTAATAATGAATTCGACGTCAGAAGCCATCAGCACCTTTCGCGTAAACGTTATAGCTGTTAGCGCAACGTAGCGAATTTTAGTCAATTTCCCAAGTAACGTATAGATAGCCGAAATGAGAATTTTTCAAAGTGTCATGACAATGATCATCATGAGCGTTTAAAGTTGGACTGTGATAGAACGACGTGTCCTTAACGGAACTACATATATTATTCAAAGGATGCTAAGCCTCTACTATTAAATAAACTGTATACATATATTTGTAGTCGTAGCGCTTAAAATAAGCTTAGCAAGTAAGCTTAGGATTATCGATTTCTTAAATACTTAAATGGAAGAACATGATATTTATATTATAACGAAGATATTTATTCAAGAACACATATTATTGAAGTAATTCTATAGGAGATGCGTTAGATAATGAATAATCATTATTTGTCGACCATACCTAATTTCAAGATAACACGAAACTTGTGACAAGACAATGCGTAATGTGTATGTAGTGTCTGAATCTTGTCAATTCATTATACAGAGTGATCCGTTTATTATAATACTTTAGTGCAACCGTGTCAAGTAATATCAAAAGAAATTCCATCTCCAAAGAAATCTGTATTTTCAAGCGACTACTTGTAGGACTTGTAAGATAGTAGCAGCTACTACATACCTGTTGATCAGTCTATCTGCCCCTGGCAAAAGAAAATTGCTTTTTTGTTTCCCTGGAGACAAACAGTGAAACAGAAGACTTTACTGCTGAATTTAGAAATGTCACAGTATTGACACGGTGACTTTTTCTTTGAAAATGAAAGAGACAGATGGAAGTGTCAGCCTTAAAGATTAATGTAACAGACAGAAGGCAAGGACCAATCCTTTAAGTTCAAATGTCGATAACTGGAACAGACAATGTAGTGTCTTAGAACGAGGTGAAAATGGGATTAGAAATTTGAATGATCGTGAATAATGAGTTTACCTTTTTGTAACACCCGGTGAATAATTGTGTAACGGAATTAGCCAGATTACGATATGTGTATTGCCGACTACGGTATATTAGGAAAACCGTAAAATGATGTCTTTCGTATGCTTAAAATGGAAAACTAGGATGACATTTATAAAAGCTGTTTCGAGATAGCTGTTTTTGAAATAACCATTCCTTCATAGTTACGTTTTATTAATCACTTTAATGCCAATAAAAGGAGAAGCTACTTTTTTATAAATGCTGTTAATCATGAAAAATTATCTATGTGATCATAGTTTTAGCCACATTTTTAGCTGTTATCTGTATACTTGTGTACCTAAACGGTGTCTCGAAATTTTGTATATTTTAATTAACAGTATGTAAGGCGAACAAATTACTGATCATTTATCAAATACTGTTTTTTTTTTTGACATTTTTAGTGATTAGTGCGGCCATGATGTATTTTATGTCATCAGTTTTTATCTGATTGAACATTAATGTCTTTGTTAGATTTATAAGGAATGAAACGAAAATTGTACCAGTGTCACTCCTAAGGAGCTGAGTAAAAAATTTAAGTAAGTCATAAAATAGAAGTTACTGGTTCGATTACGAGGCACCGTCTGATTATAAATTTTTGTAAAGACGTTTTTCAGTATTGATTGACAAACCAGGAACTAATATATTTTTATGGAAAACCTACTTCATTTTTAAGTAGCAAACAAATGATAGGTAAACGTGTACCTTCGCTGAATATTGGTTTTGCGACGTCGTCACCTGAAATGAATTTCCTGAAATTAATTTATCTCAGTCAGTAAGAAGAAATTTAATTTTATTCAAAATCAATGAAATTTTTTGGTCTTCGCATATATTCGGAGATCCTATTCATTATTCCTCAAATTCAAAATTCCATTTCTAATTATTCTCTGCGATACTAGCTATAAAAGCAAAATTAAAATCAAGTCAGGAAAAGAGCTTCGATTCGTCATATCATTAAGAGTGACGAAATTCTACAGAAAGGTATTATTGTATCTTGTCAATTTTTTATTTTACGCGACTAAAATATTTGTACATGAAATCGAGTGCGTTATATGAATTATGTTAAATTAACAGATCATACGAAGAGATCAATATATTTATGTGAATTTCGCTAAGTAGTATTAGGACCTTTTACTGGTTCGAGTGATTCAAAGTTTTGCATTACGTGATAGTATGTATATATGTATAATTAACCTTCCATTGTATCTCTTCGTACAATATGTCTCCTCCAATCAATGAGCGTAGACGTATAATTATGTGAGGGTACTGTAGTTATGAACATAATTATGTTTTTGTATATACCAAAGAAATATATCGTGGTTCAGTCGATTAAAAGATACACTATACGCTATATTTATTTAATCACCTAATTTCCACAAAAAAGAATCCTGTTCATAATATTGCGATCTGTCAGCAAATTGTTTGAACCATTTGAAGCAATTAAATTATGCAGACTGTATAAGGCTATATATCAATAAGGTACTTGTTTTACCGATTTATTGGAGCACGTTAATATAAAGAATTAAGAATTCGATGCTTTCAAACATTCTTTCAAACAACGTAAGCATATCCCTCCAGGAGAAATCTGGAGTTCAAACGATAAGGATAAAATGTTTTTACACGAGTTCGACTGCGCGATCACTGTCATTTTGGGAGACCACTTTCTTATGGATTAGAACCTGAAACAGTACCCTGAATTTGATACACTAATAACGTACCTTAAATATAGTATACACTTCGTAGAATACAATTCTAATTGTACATACATATTTGGCAATATCACAACAAATCAAGTAAATTTCTACAAAAAAGAAATATTTTTTCATAATGCAAGACATTATTTGTAACACGACACTTATTGTCGAATATTCAACAAGTTAATTTTTATAAAAATCCAATCAGTCTTCTATTTTATGTTAACTCTTTTGGTCACTGCATGGTAGTTGGGTTTGGTTATGGAATTCGAGCGGAAAAAGCGGAAACTGCTATGTTATTGTATACCGACTGTGGATACAACTACACAAACTCATCGATAATCCAATTATTGATCAAAGCAAATTCTACATGTTGAAATATTTCGTATATAAGGGTTACAATGTTGTGACAAATGATGTAATACAAAAAAAAAAGGAGTTTTGGACATTAGAATCCATAATAAACATAATTGGCGTGGTATGTATGCCAAATTTTTTAATTTTTCTTATAACACAATATCATTTTAAAGTCGTTGTTTGAATGATTTTCATTGTGTAAACACCGTTCCGATATAAAATATATTACTAACGTACAATGTGATGTAATTTAATGCATGATTATGCAAAATCAATTTTTTCAAATCGTGTTTTTGGAAAGCTAATATATACTCGTCATGCGCAGAGATTGGGTTGCAGCATTGGCAACCGTCAGTGGCAACTTAACCTCCTAAATAGGAGGAGAGCACTGCGGCGTGTCAAAACACGTACATATTGCATTCATGCATATACACGCGTGATTCTAACTGTGACGTCCCAACATCTAACATATGTGAAAAATGACCGCTGAGGAAGTAAAAGTGCAAAGTTTGTCCCTTAATGGTACTGCCAATGAGGAAGATGTCGTAACACCTTGGAGTGTAGAGAGTAAAAATGATATTGGAATAGATTATGAGAAACTTATCCGTAAGTTGATCAAGTACATGAATATTTAGGATGGATATTGATACACTAGAAGATATTTATCCAATCACAGTGATAGACAATATTAATTTTATCTTCCTTTCTTTCAGAGAGATTTGGATGTTCTAAGATCGATGACGAACTTCTGTTACGTTTCGAAAAAATCACTGGTAAAAAGCCCCACCACTTCTTGCGTAGAGGAATATTTTTCTCCCATCGGGACATGCATACAGTATTAAATTTATATGAGCAGGGCAAGCCATTCTACCTTTATACAGGTAGAGGTCCCAGTTCAGAATCTATGCATATGGGTCATCTTGTTCCATTTATGTTTTGTAAATGGTTACAAGATGTCTTTGATGTACCTTTGGTAATCCAATTGACTGATGATGAAAAAGCAATTTGGAAGAATTTGAAGCTCGAAGATGCGATAAAGATGTCTTATAACAATGCCAAGGACATAATAGCATGTGGATTTAATTTGGATAAGACTTTCATATTTTCTGATTTGGAACATATTGGAAATAATCCAGCTTTCTACCAAAATATGATTAGAATACAGAAATCCGTGACCTTTAACCAAGTGAAAGGTATTTTTGGATTTGGAGACAGCGATCCTGTGGGAAAAATCAGTTTTCCACCAACACAAGCAGCTCCAGCATTTTCCAGCACCTTTCCATTTATCTTTAAAAATGCAAAGGTTCAATGTCTAATTCCATGTGCAATAGATCAAGATCCATATTTTAGAATGACTAGAGACGTTGCCCCAAAGCTTGGATTCCCAAAGCCTGCGCTATTGCACTCTAGCTTCTTTCCTGCACTGCAGGGATCAAAGACTAAAATGTCTGCAAGTGATAAAAATACAGCAATATTCCTCACTGATACTGCCAAGCAAATAAAAAATAAAGTAAATAAACATGCCTTCTCTGGTGGTCAAGCTACAATTGAAGAACACAGACAGCTAGGTGGCAATTGTGACATTGATATATCTTATCAATGGCTTAGGTTCTTCTTAGAGGATGACGAAAAACTAGAACAAATCAGAAAAGTAAGTAACATCATCAAATTCACAAGACAAAGAAAATCAAAACCCATTCAACCACAATATTAATGATAAAAATAATCTTTCATTATCAGGGATACTCTAGTGGAGAAATACTAACTGGAGAGCTCAAAAAAAATTTAATCGACATCCTCCAACCTATAGTATTAGCTCATCAAGAACAAAGAAGCAAAATTACCGATGACATAGTGAAGCAATTTATGGTACCAAGAGATCTCGGCTTCCGAACGAATAAGTAATAGATTTAGTCAATGCATCGCCCTAAGAGTTTTGTACAGCCTATTTCATAAAGAAGTACTATTTTGAAAATAGTAATTTAATGTCTTTCTTTTATTGTATTTCTGCCGAAATAAATATGCCTTAGCTGTCAACAAATTAAAGAGTATTATATGATGACAAAGGATCCTACGAACTCATTCAGTATTCGCGGAACCTATTATAGTGCACACGTCCTATAGGAATGTGAGGATGACGAAACACGATGAAGGACGATTGAGGCATGGAAGAGAGTTTGTATTTGAATGAAAAGCGGATGAATATGATTGAGAGCTGGATTACGCGCATGCGTTGGAAATTACAATTGAGAATAGAATGCATCTACGTTTTCATTCAAGAGGATGAAATGCGCGCGCCGTTACTGAGTGAATGTCGTAATCCGCAGTTTTAAATAGTTCATAATTCAATTTCATATCTTAAACGGAACGCGGATTACATAACCTATTAATCATAGAGTTAATAAGATAAGATAAAATGTATCACTTGCACTTGGATTAATAACCCATGAACAAAGATTAGATTTCCAAGCATCAATCGTGATGTTCTCGTGACAATATAACCACCAAGTAGAAGCGAGATAGAAGTTTCAAAATGCCCAAGAAATTATCCAAAATTTATTATAAAATATGCGATACTTCATATATATATATTCTTTGAAAATCTATAAAACAAAAAAGGATAGGACATCATTTAATAAAACAGATACAATAAAAGTGAGATTTCATTAAAATTATTATTCGCATATACGTTTTTAATCACCTGACGTAGAATTAATTTTGAATTTGTTTGTCGTAAAAAGGACGACGAAGATTAATATTCATAATGTACCGAAGGAAGCGTTCTAAAATTTGAAAATTGAGTACACAGGCTTGCAGAATAGATTGTCTGATCCCGAATGGAAATGCGACGTAGCAATTGGTCTATCGTGACGCCACTTGACGGTGCTATTTATAACCAGCGCATGCGCAAATTATACTCAGTGAGTATCCGCCATTCATGCGAGTCGATTTCGTTGTTCTGTGTGTTGAGCCTAGCGAAGGGATATGGTGACGGTGATATTCGTGCGCCTCGAGAAAAACATGAGACGAGTCGATTAGCGTTGCCACACGTAAACGTAGATTTGCGGATGGAGTAATAATGATATTTGGCCGTGATCGACCCACGTAAGTCTTGCGGATACGTAAACTAAATGTATAACAAACTATTTTAGTCGCGAAATTCGGCGTTGCCAAGTTGAGAGTTACTCCGAATCCCGTGTCGCAAAGTTCTCGTAGTCTCGATCTCCTGTAATTTCTTGTTCTATCGTTTCCCTCTTTTCGTCTTCTTTTTTGTCCAGTAAAGCTTTATTCGTTAAATTTACCCGTAACTTCATATTTCATATATTAAGTATATCTGAATCGAAACTTATCCCAATCAGTTATATCTATTTTCTGGCGCCTCGTCCTATTTTACTAGCGTAGAAATTGCTCGCACGCTGTTTCAATGCCATTTTTATTATATTCAATCTCGATTTTCGTTTCTTAATCAGAAGTATCAGTATGCTAAGTATGGTTTTATTCGTTGCTTATTTTAATATCTTTTCTTGCGTAAAATTATAGAAACGTGCACAACACGTTAGTAAATGCCAATAGTTTTGTATACTTTCATAAAGTTGTGTATCTTAAGTCGCTCATAAGTCATGTAACAAAAACTGTGATTTACAAATTAATATGTATTTACTAGCTTTAATATAAGTTTTAATTGCATATTGATAACTTTGATTTTCAAAAACATTTAATTATAGCTTTAGATAAACAATGTCTACAACTAAGGAAATGAAACGTTTTTATATACTGTTTTAAAATATGTTTTTACAGATATAAATCTGTTGCACTTGCATGTTATGGATATCAATGCTGTGTTCTTATATTTTAGGTAGAGAGAAAAGTATCGTGCACATTGATCATAAAAAAATGCTGGCCAAATAATACTGTGAACGACAAATTAGTCAGCTGATAGAGCAAGCATAAGACAAATACTATGGGGGCATTTTTGGATACACCGAAGACAGACAAATACAACGAGCATGGTGCTGGCAATGGCTTGCGGTATGGTGTGGCCAGTATGCAGGGCTGGCGGATGGAGATGGAAGATGCACATCGTGCGATAACTGGTTTGGAGGGTAGCCTTTCAGACTGGAGTTACTTCGCAGTTTTTGATGGCCATGCTGGTGCATTAGTGTCAGCACATAGCTCGGAACATTTATTAGAATCAATAATGCAAACTGAGGAATTTAAAGCAGAGGATGTTATAAAAGGGATACATTCTGGCTTCCTGCGACTTGATGATCAAATGCGAGACTTGCCAGAGATGACAACAGATAAATCTGGTTCCACTGCAGTCTGTGCATTTATATCTCCAAGGCACATTTACATCGCGAACTGCGGCGACTCGCGGGCTGTATTATGTCAGTCAGGAAATCCGGTCTTTTCGACACGGGATCACAAGCCGGTCTTACCTGCGGAGAAAGAGAGGATTCAAAAAGCGGGTGGTAGCGTCATGATTCAAAGAGTGAATGGATCATTGGCCGTTTCCCGAGCCTTGGGTGATTACGAGTACAAAAATGTGGAAGGTCGTGGTCCCTGCGAACAGCTGGTATCCCCAGAGCCGGAAATCTTTGTGCGTGATCGAGATGATGAGCATGATGAATTTTTGGTTTTGGCGTGCGATGGAATATGGGATGTAATGAACAACAAAGATCTCTGTGATTTTATACACTCAAGGCTCTTGCTCACTGATGATTTAGAAGCAGTTACTAACCAAGTCATAGATACCTGTCTTTACAAGGTAAGTTTGCATTCTTTTTATTTTCTCGGATATTTAATTCCAGTAGGAACTTTAGCAAGCAGAAATTTAGATAATAGCCTTAGATAATCTGTGATTTTATCGTGTGCTTTCGACGGTAAAGTTCTTACTAAAATCACATTGTTATTTACGTGAAAACAATAAATAGAGTTACTATTTAAATATTACATAGGTTTTCTAGTACTTAATTTAAACCTATGCATACTCTTGTTTTATAACTAAACATACTATACACCACTTTTTCATCGTATTTCTAGACCTGTGGTTGAATAAATACGATTCCAGTATGTCGTGCTCAAATCAAGTTCAGCTTGATATCAGAAATAGTGCCAAAAGGTTTTGGCAATAGCCTCAGTGTATCAGTATTGCAGGTCAAACATCATGATAGCTCGCACACTGCATTCATTCATACAATCACAATTTGCAGAATTTAAAATATAATTGACTATATTTTATCTTTCTTTCAGTTAAACCAATATACAAAATTTCATAAAAGACACTTCCAAATTCCTTTTTCTTATTTGCTAAACGTGCATCATTCAGTGTGATGTAAACAACACACAGTATATCTAATGTAGCAGTGACTACGTATTGCGTATGAATCAGCCAGAGTAGATACACTTTAAAAAAAGTCTCACAAGATGAATATATTTTACCCGAACCTCGGTACCCATCTGGTAAAGTTGGATGAAAACAAGCAAAATAATAAACAATTGATCATTGTAACGCGTGTAAATATTTTACTCTTAGAATCTTTCCTATAAAAAAAAGAGATTACGTATTACGCTAATCTTTCCATAACCATATATTGCTTGCGACAGATAAAAATGTTTTTTTTTTTTCATTGATTATAATTAATCACATAATGTTCCGTATACGAGTATTATTAAACTCTTTATGGCGGTTCAAATTATATAACATTACATTGATTCATATGTAACGATACACGATTTTTCTTAAAATTATTTCAATAAAAATTCAATCTATATACAGAGAACTTTATTCCACAAAAAAAAAGACGTTATCAAAAATTTTCATCGTATCATTCATGAGATAAAATGCGATATCAGAACATCATATATTTACTTGTTTTGTATGTACACTGTTCTTTACCCTAGTGAAACAACGAATTACATATATGAATCATGTTGACCTAAATATTTTATAACAGTGGAAGGAAGGAAATACAAGATACCATAATATTAAATCTGTCGTACATGTTAATACTGTGATTCATTTTCAATACGACAAGCTGATTTTATGATCCTCTCGCCATAACAACAATACATTTTTCTGAACATCAAGGACTCCATAGATATATTATACGCGCTTTATGCGCATATGGTATTTTTTTCTAAGAATCCTGAGATTTTCATAGAAACAAAAGATTTTTATCCTCCTTTAACTGTAATATATCTATCTGTAGCTACTTAGCGTTAGTCATTGGTTAACGTAGAGATATAAGTAACATATACTATCAGCCTCCCAATATTGACTCTGGAAATTATTCTATATGACAGACGAGATAAACGAATGCTATTTCTTTAGTATCACTTAGAAGTACCATTCATGAGGGTTAAATGATGCACAGCATATACTTCCACCAGGTTTATAAATAATGTTTTGTAATCTGTATCCACGTACACATATATACAAAATGATACGAACCACGGTTCATAAGGCTAAACAACGTAGGTTAGATATTGCGAGCCATAAAATAATATTTCCGGATGTATAATTAATCATGTTGTGCATATGTACTGTGCTTAATTGTGATGCGTATATTGTAATTGGTTTGATGCTTGTTACAGGGCAGCAGAGACAATATGAGCATAGTGTTGGTCACTTTCCCAGGAGCCCCAAAGCCGAGTCCAGAAGCACAGAAGATGGAAGCTGAATTAGAAATGGCCATCGAAAGGAGGATCAAAGGTTCACTCACTTTTCCATACTCACATTCATTACTTTCCTTGTGCTGCTGCATTAACACACGATCCAGTAAACGTACTTGACATTCACCTAGCTCCCTTGTCTAGGGAGAATTATAGCTCATGATAATTCTTACACTGTATCACACGTACACATCGGTGTACTTAACACAGAAAATGTGTTTTATGACTCTCGATATTGAACAATGAAAATGAACATTTTTGATTGTTCGGTAACACCAGTCTATTTCATTGTTTCTTTTACTGGACTGTGTGAAATGTAAAATACCCCGTGAGGTGATAGTCAATTCGTGTTTATTAATTATTGATATAACACCTATTATATTACTTAACAAGGGAACCCTATGAATTCTTCACTTTACATCAGGAGTTACTAACATGCCTTGTCCTACCTGAATCGCGAACACATCCTCAGTCGATGTTGCTCGTTTTGTATACTATGTGAATCTTGCAAATTAAATCCTTGCCTTAGACGGTGCCTGTCCTTGCCATGAAAACATAAGTAGCCCAACATAGATAGTAAGAGCCGATTAATGGCTCCCATTGATAGATCACGCGACATAGTGCTACTATAACAAGGAATAGCAATTATTTGCCAAGACGTTTTCGCGTATAACACGATATGGGACTTTGTCCCTTCCTGTTATACATACATGATGAAAATTATTTCTATAACTGGGCTATGTTTCTGGCAGTTTTTTCTCTTTTATTTTTTTTTAAGAAATCCAATATAGTATTTCCTCAGGAACAATATAACTGCCTATAATATATCCCACTAACGATAGTTATCTTTGCGATATTGCTCTATCAATATATTTTAAATTATTAGACCTTATAGGTGGAAGATGTTCACTTGTTTCAACAGTTTATTTGTATCCTAGTCAATTACCAGTTACCACGTCTACAGGTGTTTCAAATTTTGATGTTGTATAATATTTTTTCTTTCGTTTCTCTGTGATGAGTTGTAAGTGTTTATCTAATATATTACTGCCTTCAAGCTGAACACCAATGGAGTTTGTAAAGTCGTGAATAGCATCCTAGTGATATGGTTGTTTGTTGCCTTATTTAAAGAAATTTATATATATATATATATGGTAGAGGTATATTCATAACATGAAGTAGAACATGATTTTGGCAAGTTCCAAAAAATTATTTTTACTTTCACTTTATTGTTAATGGATGGTACAGTGAGACTTTGGACATAGAAAAATAGGAGTATTATCATACAGCGGCGCAGTGAAGATAGTAAATACTTTCGATCGAATACTGTGCACACTTGCTCTACTTCCAATAATCAATCATTACTCGTTGAAGTATACCGGTTTTTATTCTACCAACAGTAATCAGCATATCTTGTTCAAATATGTCAGTATAATGATGTTTTCAAACTAAACATTCAAGGTTTATTTCCATCTTAATATATGCTTATAAATAATATTTAATATCATTCCTAATTAGAGCACTGTAATTATTATATATTAAACCATATACGACAGTCATAAGTTTGATAGATAACAAATTGAAGTATCTCTATACGTACTGAATGTTCGTGTTCTTCGTAGTTTCCAAAAATAATGAAAACGTGATAAATCAATCAATCCACTTGTAGAAGACAAATATGTCATTTCAAGCAATATTTATGCAAGCCAAAGAAGCAATTTGAAAGATAATTTCTAGAAAAGTTACATTGTTTCGAAAAATCTCCTTTAGAAAAGTTCTTATTTCATAGGTTGGTGTAAAAAAGCAAGTGTACTTTTCTACGAGGTATACGACAGTGTGTATTAATTTATTGTTATCTCAAAAGAATAGTTAAGATCTCTAAATTAACATCGTCACTTCTTCATAAGAGCTCATCCATTGCACTTGCGTGATCATATTTCATGTTTAAAAAATATGAGATGATATGCACGCCTTATTCGTGGCCCTATTTTACACTGGTTTATATTTATACAAAAATTACAACAAAAAAACATTAGTCCGGTATAATGCCCCTTTTGCATACGCGTTTCTTACGTCCTTACGTAAAAGGATTCAGAGATTTTTTTCCTTACACTAGCCATACTTTATTTTTATGAGTATTACTTGCAGTATAAAACTTAATCCCGACTGCCTGCCAAAGCTTATTTAAAAGCAATATCAAACATCTAGAATCTAGACATAAAAAATATTCGTCTAAGTATCGGCTTAAGACGAAATAAGTGATTAAGTAAAATACTTGAAAAATATATTTATCATTATACAATTTCATTTATGGAATTTCAGTTCGTCGATTGTACGTCATCAGATCGTAATTCCCAATGAAAATGGTACTTTTGATAAAGTATGCATTCACAATTATTATATTTCACTGTAACATTGACTTGCTACCGAGCAAGTATTGCCTATAAAGGAATGTTACGAGTAAACTGCGTCTGTAGCTGCCAGTAATATTGTTTAACGGTTAAGGTAACAATAAGATACAGTTAAGAGAAAAGCTTAGTAGGGGAGAGATGGACACGGTGGGAAACTTTTTTTTTTTAAATCATTCGTTCAACTCTTATTAAGAAATATTGGAAATGGTATCTATATCAATTTATTCAAAAAAGTATTTAATTCGTACGTGCTATTCAGGATTGATAATACAAGCGCTTATCAATATTTCACAATCATAGAATCGTGGTGTACTACTTTTCACGACGCCACGCTGTCTTCGTCTCTCCCCTGCATACGTACAAAAATAAAGTCAACAGTGGATTGTTCAGCTGACAATGAGTATTTCGAATAAAGTTTTTGATCTCTATACATTGGGCGATATACGCAGATGGACGTTTCTCTATAGTCACGATTATTTTTGTAAAGAAAATCAATGAAACGATTTCCAAAATTCATTGAAAGATTATTGTATACTGCTCGTACCTTATCGTATTACATGGATTTTGAAATTATGTGACTGTGCATAGTCGAAACGTCTGAACACAAGAACTCGTTCCACCCTTGGAGTTGTTAAAGAGCTAGGGAAAAAAAAAGTTGTGAAAATCGCAATAACACACTCGAATAGATAAATGTATAATTTCGTGAGTATAAGAGAATAGTTTAGAAGATGATACAGGTAGGTGCCAACTTATTTATAACGCAATAGAAGTTTCCTTGACGTTTACGATTCTTATTACTTTCGTTTAACGGCAATGCATTTCTTATGGAGAAACATTGCACTTGCCGTTATTTAAGTAGCGAAAATAAATGCAGGAAGACCGATGGATAAAAAGGATATTTTCACAATTGATAAAAACAATTCCAGAGGTGGACAGATTGAACAGCGATTTTATCGAGACGTAACAGTAATGTATCTACTTAAGACCGGAGTACCCTCCACTGTTTCCATAAGAAATGTACTGTGGCAGTTATTATATTCCAGTCCTAAGTAGTTGCATGTTTTTCATAATTTTTATTTATCAATCCGTATCTGTTAGTGGCATCTTTTTAGCTAATAATAATAATAATAAATTATTATAACGCCAAATGTTTCTATTCGATAAATATAGGGACAATTAATTTATATTTTATTACATGTAGTAATGTACTATAAATTGAATTGCGCAGGAACTGAGTTGAATTTCTATACGAGGACACATAAGGCATGCGACGATACGTGTACCGATGTAATGCCGTAAAGATTTAGATCCATCTGTTCAAATCACTGATAACATTACATTGCGAAAAATTCAAGAAACAACGTACGCCCCGTGGAAACTAGAATTTTCAAATACACTTTTGCAAGCATTTCGCGCACGCGTCACGCGCATCATACATACACTTTGTTTTACATTTAGATGGTATATACACAAGAAACTATATATAGATCACTCCGTATCATGTAAGCCATCCCAGTATGATAAAGAAAATGTTTCAGACCCGCTATATGTAAATTGCTATTAACTTACACTAATTGAAAAGATGCTGATCTCACTTTAGTCCTCCGTAGATAGTCGTGATACTTGATATTAATTCTGATATTGTTATGCCAACAGAAATAGTAGCGCAGCAGGAGGGCACAAATGGCTTTGACTTTCTGCAGCTGCTCCAGCTCCTTATGGCTCAAGAGTTGCCGAACTTGCCCCCGGGCGGTGGTCTTCCTGCCAAGTGAGTTAATTTTATAAGTTTTCCTCGTTGGTCTTGCGTCAGGAATAATTTAGAATAGCGATACGTCAAGCT
Source organism: Calameuta idolon (assembly GCA_030142285.1). Classification (NCBI taxonomy): domain Eukaryota; kingdom Metazoa; phylum Arthropoda; class Insecta; order Hymenoptera; family Cephidae; genus Calameuta; species Calameuta idolon. The sequence goes on from JARQSV010000400.1 coordinate 1,391,964, forward strand.
ATGAATAAATGAAAAGCGTGTAAGGAAATTTTTATACCGTTTGCTATGATCTCGTCGATGCTTGCTCAGATACCAGTCGCGGATGAAATACTTGTATACAAAAGATTTTACTTAAGGCGACTTGTTAGCCTGTCAACGTTTTCCTTATTTGTGCAACTTCTTGTGATATCAAGTTAAACACACCAGCTAAATTATCTAACAAGCTACGCGAGGTACTATTTGTTCACTGAGCGTGGCTTCTTTGACTACGCACTAAGTTCCTTACCGTGAGCCAAACCTCCTGATTGCTTATATAATGAAATCATACTAAGGTTAACGTTGGTGCTGCCGAACACAAAGAGTCAACAGTCTGTTACCAATTTGGCTTTATTCCAATGTACGTAATTAGATCCTCTCACAATGATACAATTGAGCTGCACTTAACCTTGGTCACTTGGGTCTAAAACCGTATCCAGGCTCAAGGAGTTGACAAGATTAGAATACTTTATTTCGGTATATAGCCGAACGATCATTGTAATGGCCTTTGCTAAGAAAAATTTTTAGAGTTATACGTAAGATCAGTATAGGATTTTATTGATTCATATTTAGTCATGCTTATCCTTCTCTTACAGGCAACCATTCATCGCACAGGTGTTTCGAGAAGTTTGTCCCAGCAGAGCGGATAGTGTAAGTCTTGGATACGATTTTCCTCCATACTAACTACCCCTGATCTTATTCTAAATCACATGAAATGTACAACTACACCCCATCACCATCACCCCTATACCCATTTCACAGTCATCAATACAGAATTTAATGGAAACGAAAGAATATTTTACAACTGACTTACGATATCACACACGTATACATTTTTTCGAACGATCAAACGAGCGAGCGTAACGTGAAATCACGAACGGGCCAGTTTTATGTAAAAATATTTCTGCCAACCGAGATGCTCGGAATTGCGAAAAGGTCCTATATCGGATAAAGACATTAGAGGTGTTCAATGCAATTAGCATATGAAATTGCAGGACATCCAAAAATGTATAGTTCGTAAATTCATTGAAAACTTATAGCCATTATGTTAAGTAAGAATATCGACATTCTTCATTGTGCCACGTCTGGCTAACTGTTTGTAACAACGGTAAAAAAGAAACAACAGCCATCAATGCTATGTCGAGATTGGAATCAATTTTTTTTCTTTTTTTATATATATAATACTGTATACGTCAAATTTGAAAGGATGAGAATTATTAAAGCGCAACTAATTGCATTTATCGTTATATCCTAGACGAGAGTTGATCATTCTTTTGGGAAGTACACTATGTATGTTCATTTTATTATTGGTTTTCATTCTCTACTTGATACCGATACTACTATGCTATGATAAATTTCCACTTCGACGGCAATATAAGTGTGGTATCAATTGCGAAGGGTATTAATGATACAAAAGAAAATTTGTTAGAAGACGAGTTGTGTTACGTTCTTATATGAAAATAAACAAAAAGATAGATCTTCTCAAAGTTTCGTAGGAAATATTGATCCTGAAAGCGTGAACAGAGAACGTGTAAGAAATTATTGCTAAGACATGTATTACTATAGGTCACAGAACACTCTGCACACAAAAGTCAGACAGCTGATCTTGCAGTGAATCATGAATAATACCGAGATTGCTGATTTTAATAATTATTGCTATCTATTGTTGGATTTTATAAATTTCCTCTACATGCAAGGAGTAAACAAAATTAAAATTATATTACGGTTATTATGCGGAGGGTTATGAGATATTGTGCTAAAGATTACAAATCCAAAATGTACATTCAATGCAAATCTAGATGACATAGCAGCATGATAATAAAAAAAAAGTTTACATTTTGATATACATCCGTTAACCCCTTTAGAGTTTGTTTTATAAGTTGTAGGTAGAAGCTTGGTAAATAATGGTGATTTGCATTTGAAAATTCGTTTGTTTATATGTTGTATTTATGTGTTAATTGTGCTGATATGATTCAGTCGCGTTTGCCACACAAAATAATTTCAGTTCGAACTGTTTATATCTGGACTAGGTAGAAGTTTGTATGTACTTATCGAGAAATATTATAAGGTTGAGAGGAAATTCAAAAGCTATATTGTCTCAACGATTCATTTCTTAGGTGACAACTATTATTGTCATGCTATACGTTGACAGACTTATCCAAGTGTATTGTGTGGTCTAGATTTCCATTTAAATAATGAACAATCTAGTAGAATATTTTCATAGCACCCTCTGCCGTGTTGACAGAAATGCGTAATATTACGATACAATAATTATATATTTTTGTAGTTCTAGGGGACTGGCGCTCAGAATATTTACTCGCGATTGGTCAATTTATCGAGCTCTACAAAGATCAGTTACAGAACTATACATTTATCATCCTCGTAGCATATACATACTTTGATATCTCAATCAGAGCAGAGTTAGACAAATTGACCACTTAACTTTAGACAAAGCAGTCCTGTACATATACATAGATGCTGTGTCAATGGATGTCTGTACTAATATTTTGTTTATGTGATTTTGAAAATCTCTCAATAGACTTGTAGAAGTGACGGAGGCCTTGATTCTAGTTTCGTTTTCTTCTCTTCGATCATACCGAAATTATAAAAAGTCAATGAAATAAAAATCAAGAAATTGACACATTTTCTGTTTTCACGAAAATAGCATGGATTACAAAAGTCTTTAATCATTCAAGTGCATCGACCTGCACCTCCCTTTGGCCTTTGCAAGTGTCCCTCAGCATCCACAGTTTAAATTTTCATTGACTTTATTATTTTGGTTTATACAACTAGAAATTTCTATTACATTTGTGCAGAATTGGTACAACAGTAAGAGAAGGCAGCAGCAGTCAACATGGTTACATAATATCCATGAATCATTGATCGATGCATATCATTCTTTCTTTTATTCATCGATTTCTCTCTATATTCCAACAGTTTACCTTTCTGCATCCGTCCATCCCATAACACCAATTCAAAATTTATAGAAACCACTCGTCAAGGCCATCCTTCAGACTTAACACTGTAGCCCATATATACCAAAGTATATTATCGTTCCCTGATTGTAAAATAATGTATTCATAGTAGCAAGGGTAGGCGGTTTCGCTATCGTTTGGGAATAATAGGGAATATTAGTATTTTCTAATAATGAAGTTTATGTCAACTAGGGATGCCTTCATATATTCAGCACAAATGTAACTAATTCGACCTATGTGGTAAAAGGCAAACCAGTTTTTTGAAAATGCGTGTCGTTTTTTCAACACAAATTCGTTACTGCAAATTATTCCCAGATCATACTAGAAACTTCCAATGGCCGACTTAGAGCAATAGTGGGATGACAGGGAGAAAAACAATTGTCATTTTTAACTTTTTTTTTTAGTGTAAAACTAAGGAAGGTTTCATATGCAACACTTGGGGAAGAATCAAATTATTGACTTCTGTATATATTTCAATTGTGGAGAGAAAAAAACGGTAGCCTCCGCTTTACTGCATGTTGCACCATGCCTGATAACCAACGTGTCTCGTAATAAAAGTACGAAAATTAAAAAGTGAGAGATCTTGAAATTTTGATTTTGCATCGAATCTCTCACGGTGTGCCTGCTTAACTTATTTTACACGTTAGACATCAATGGATTGTGCTGTAAAATTAAATGATACACTTAATTACGAGCCTTACGACATGCAGTACTTTTATATTTTCAAGAAATCCACTATTGTTCTATTACTGTACCTATATTGTTTGCTTGACGCATGGTTCTATTCTGTATCAACGTCAGTTTGAACTCTTGTTGACATAGGATCGTCGAATGGAGATTTAATTGCCAATGTCAATTTCTTTAGTATTACATCTGTCACATAAGAGTTCAAGAATGCAAATATATGAACTTTTAACTTTCCGTATCACGCGGAAATAAGTACATGGGGAATGTGGAAAGACTTGTACCTTCAGAATAGGACTAATGTTATTTCTAGAAGTAAACTCGTCTTACACACATACGATGTCTAAAAGACGCTCCGTAGTTCATTTTATACCTTCAAGTAATCCCTGTCGCTCAGTTACACTATTTTATATCTTTTTTCTTAATTTTTATTATTCTTCCCACCTAAATCCTAAGACTGGCACGCGAGTGAAATCCATCATGACTATAAGTGTGAAGCATAATAATTGCAGAAATAAGTGGAATTATAGAAATTTGTCTTTCGTTGCATTCAACGATGTCAGTTTTTAAATGTACGACGAACCTTTCACCGACAACAGTACGACGACACAGGAATATGCAAAAGAAATAGTCCCTTGATAAAATTACGATAAATCAATGATCGAAGAGAATCGCATACGTGAAACTAAACATTTTTTTTTGTACCAATAACTTTTTCTAAGCTTTGCATTTTTCATCTCTGCTTATAATTAATTTCTAACCCGAAATCCCGTATTGTTGAGTTACGAACCACTAATGTCTCGATCTTACTATGATTCATGCTCGTTTAATTTTTCCACCTATATTTCAGATCCTGCCCAACCAGATCCTATATCCCTCCTTTCTTCCCGACAAGATGAGCCCTCCTTTCGATGAACTCAATAGCAATTATTAATGTTTCAATGAGTCTTTTGTTTACACTAACGCAATCACTCTTTGCAATTTGACGTTGAAGAAGGGTAGTTTGCAAATTCGGAGTCGTTGCATCGATTTGAAGAAATTACATGTCTGAGACTGTGTTGCATATTATCACGTGGTGTTCGTCACTTGTCCGTAAGTTGTCGTAGTTGCAAAGTTTATTTTTCACGAATCGACAAAAATAAAAGTAACAAAAACAACACTGAACATGTTCAAATTGTAAATTTATCTGTATTAAAATTATACAGATTTAATTTTCCAGCGTTCTGCACCTACTTACAAACTGAAACTAAACAGCAAAACTGTTTCAGACTCTTAAAGCTTCGAAGTGGCAAGAACATTACTTAAATTCTGTACCTGAGAATTGTGAGGTCTTAACTATCCTTAATGACGTATGAAATTCTCTCGTTATTCATTATATGATCCAATCATGATCATTTATCTTTCACAAGGTGGAGACATATTTGAAACTTAGAAGTAATATTGCCAAAACTTCACCATCCGATACGTTATCAATTGTTTACCAAATTGGCGAATATCTTTCATGTAAATACAGCGTCACTGACGTTTAAGTCAGAAATGAAATGAGTTAAGATCTTACAATCCTCATGTATAACTACAGCAGTTGAATCCTAGTAATAACTGGAATTCAGCATAATGTCACGAATATTATGTGTACGTTACTATTTACTTATGAAGATACTTACACGATGCTATTTACCTATGTTGTTGTATATAATATACACAATTAAAATCGTATTTCATCGGAACGCGTTTGTCTTTTGAGTTAAGCAAATATGTCTGGTCCTTGACAAGTTAAAGAAACATAATAATCGTTTTATCATATTTATTATTCGCATTAGATCGTTCGCTCGTCTACTTCGTGCAAGATTCGTTGCAACAACTTTTCATATTTTTTTTTTCTGAAAATATAATGACATTGACAACGTCCAATTTTTCTTCTGCAATTAGAACCTTGTATGATTTTAATCACCTGTTTACATAATTTATTAGGACTACCAATTTGCAACGTCCATCAGTCATGATAAATGATATCTTCGTCAAAGGCCAAACACAGCCTTTTCACTTGTGCTCCAAATACACCATTTGAATTCGTTTTGCGTCAATGCATGAAACTCAATGAAAAACAATCTCACTGATGATTTCTGCATATGATGGGGATTACGACGAGAAGAGCCACCATTTTTTATGATCGTCTGTGCTTTCTTTGGGAACAACTCTCGAAATGGTTCTACTGTCTCCGTGAAACCGCCGAATTTACTATTAAAGGATCTAGATGAGGAGTGCTTTAGCGTAACTCTGTTTGGTGACAGGTGAAAGAGATGGAGAAAGTGCAAATAATTGAAGCAATTGATGTAATATTTTATTGTGCCAACTTTTACATGACTTTTCACTTTAATACTCAAACGCTGTTATTATATCCTGTACACAGACTTTAAGTTGCATTGACATTTTATATCGATGCTTTTATTAGCTTCCAATGATGATTAAAGTTTGTACTGCCGCTTGGCGTGTTTAATGAATATTTTTTGTTCTCCATAGATTAGTAGTTTAACGTAGATTAACACAATACATGGCTTATAGTACAATAACCAGCTAATAATTGTTGCATAGTCCTAAGAAAGAAGACTATGCGGTAATCTTGTAAGGTGATATCGTCTTACGAATGTGATTGTAAATTAATTAGAACAGGATACTAACAATAGATGCACAGCTCGAAAATACAATAACTTGGCAAAAATTTATGGACGACACATTGCTTTTTGTAACGCTAACGAATAACCGGATGATATGATTTATAAGCGTCAGATAATGGACTGTATATATCATAAATAAAATACACGCTTTACAGTACATGATCTATGGTGGATTTTTGTTAAAATTTCTGGGAATCTTGCGCATTCCGGATGAACTTATCGAATATCGTCCAGAATCAATTCAATACTTATGTGATTGTGACAATTTACATAATGTGTAAAAAAGAATAATTAATAGCAGTATCATTTCCCTGTGGTATAGATTGTTCAAAATCGTCAAGTAATTCGTAAAATGCGTGAATAAAATTATTTCACAAATACACGTATATGAAGTGTCTGTAAAGATTCTGCATTAGTTATTAGTTATTAGTTTTTACAAAATTTCTTACAGGACATCATTATACAGATTTCATTTCCCGTTAGCAAAGTATACATTACTCATAAGCTATCCTCTCTGCTTCTACTTGTTAATATCATTTCTGAAAGTTTAGACGATACAGAGGTTCCCTTTGCCGAAAGTGTTCCCGAAAATCTGCTTTACAAATAGAGAAAAAAAAAATGATAAACAACAAAAACTAAAACGAATTCTAAAATAATGTCCCCGTTCTTTTGCATAAAAGCATACTTTAAATGCAAAAATTAAAATACTGTGTGATGATATGTTTCCAGGAGTCAAAGTCCAGTTAGTGTATGCGATATGTATACAGTTTTATACATGTGGTATGCGATAGACTGGCCGATCTGAGAGTGGCAAAAGTGAGACCTCATCGTCAACAGCTAAAATGGGGTGCTGCATGAAACAGCGACTGTACAGAATGATATTTAAGTAACGACACGAGCACACATTAGTCAATACCAAACGAATACCTTGCATCATACTTGTACAACTGACAACACTTTGGTTTTAAGAGTTTATTGTATAAAGCATTTTACCTGTAGCCAAGGGTGAGACAGACCCCTACTCGGTCCCACTTTTAGAATTATCTAAATATTCTTTTATAAGTTTTTACTCTGAGTATATGATCGAAACTATATAAATGAGGTTGTATATTTTTTTAGACCACCTTCCTAGACTTTTTAAGAACCTATGGTACCTGCAATGATAACTAATCGCAATGGCGTTTTGGATTCTACCAAAAATACCATCGATCAGTCGCTATGTAATACCTTAGTTAACAGAGAACGTTATATTGACAGCAAGTGACCTTACCTGGGGAGCATAATAACTCATTATAATATGCCTAAATCCACAATATACAGGGAAATGCTTGAAATTCTCAATATTTGCACCATCGTAGATCAATAGTTATTTCATAGTATGTCAGCTGTGCTTCACGATCACTGCTAAGACCTCTTCAGAAGCACGAGAGACTCAGACAATTTTGCAATGTAATGTCGGATTCACTCTTACCTATAATATTGTACATTTCATTCTCATAACACTGTTGGGCATAAATAATTTTTGTAAAATGCATCTGTATCGAAAATTGCATTTGTTTTCATTGTTTAATACGAAACGTCTCATTACTTGGATTTTTATAGTATTAATATTGATTACAAGGAAAATTTTATTTTAATATTTTAATGGGAAAGAAGAGAGAGAGAGGGGGAGGAAATATTGTCTTTAACTTACTTTAATATCCATTTTCGATTTTTATGATTTATCACATAAGTACTATTATGTTGTAATGTGTAGCTCTTCAGTTATAGCGGAAATTGTACTATATGTCCTTCCAAATACAAATCGATACCGCCCTAGTGCATTCAAAAACAACATGGTCACTAATAAGTTTATTTACCTTTTAACTTACATTTATGCATACTAAGTCGGTTTGTATATGTAGATCCTTGAAATATAAGACCCCGTAAATTCATTTTAAAGTGGCTGCTTATTTGTCTTAGATGAAACCACGAAATGTCGGTGGTCTTACCTTTGGCTATATAAAATTAGGTTTCATACTATAAAGTTAATCATTATACAAATCAATGTACTTTGACTTGATATTACTATATAAATGTAAGAGTATCATTATGATTCAGAATGCGTAGTTTAATATTTAGGATGAAGAACGCCTGTAATGTCCTTGTGTTGATACAATAATAGCATTGAATTTTCAAATAATAAATTGTTTGCATTTAATATGATACTTATCAGATATCTCCCATGGTCCTACATTAGAATGTTTCATTTTCTTTTAATTGTGTCCAGGTACATTGATTTCTGAGCTTTGAACGTCTCTTCAATAAATAGTTTCAAATTTAATATATTTTTAGTATGCACTACACTTTTTCAATGTGCATTAGAAATATCCTTCTTGTATTTGTCTTCGATTAGAGACTGTGCACATTATTTGAAGTTCTATTTTGCATTCTTGTATTAAAAAGCCGTTATTACATTATTAATCATCAATGTCGTAGAATCCTAGTTGACATTTAAATATTCAGACAACTATTTATATTCAGAGGCGTTTAAATGAAAATATATATACACTAACATGGCTAATATAGCTTTACTTAGTAAATTTGGCTAACATCGTACTTAACAAGTACTTGTAAGGAGGATATGATGTTTCACTATGCACTACAATGCTGAACTGAAGATTTCTTGATATTATTAAATAAATTATTAATTGGTTATTCATAGGAATGTATATTATACAACAATGTCCTTTCATCTTACGGTGCCAGAAATCTTTGAAAATTGGCTGATCGAGTTAATCGATACTCTTCTTTTTGTGAACAATATCTCACCATCTACTTATCGATAAAAGTATTAATAAAAAATTCGGCAAATCTCGTTGAATATATTTTATTACAACCCGTAATAACTTACAATAAAAAAAACATATTCTAATTTGTCTGAAATATCACATTGAAACTTTGTCTGTTCAGATAAAACATAGCCATTTCATACAGCGTTAACATTGCAATTTTTAAAATGGCTTTAGCCTATATACCACATCTATTCTTCATTATCGTAGGCTCTCTACATCGCTAAGACATTTCTCCAAAATCTTTCATTTTAACTTATTTACAAGGGTCGCGACAATGATTTGTAATGTGTCAAGCAATACCCAGTACAAGGTAGAGTGTTGCTCAACATTATAAAAGGGAAAATTATGGTACCGACGCATAAATAAAAGTGATTTTCTTTAAGAAGTAAACAATCTATCAATACTATTATACGAAATGATATAACTAGGGTGAGTCCACAATTGATGTTTCTGTAATGCAGAAGAATTGCAAAATTGGAAAACTTTTCTTCCAATGAGACATAGTTTTTAAAATATATGTACAACTCTCACCGAGTCGTTGCTCTATAGTTTCTAGTTTAGCATATAGTGTTACTTCTCACAATGTACATAAAGATTATTTTTAATCGTTGAAGAAACTTGTTATCACATTTCACTATATATACATGTGTCCATTCAATAAATATCGACTCGAGAATACGTACTGCGGAGTTTAACTATATCTCAATTAAATTACTCCCAAGAGCCGCGTAACTTTTAGTTGATTACATTATATTTCTTGTGGATTTGTGGATTGTATGAAAAACTTGAATAACAATGCAATATTCTTTCTCTTTTTTCATGTTCGTCATAACTAGTGCACAATGTTTATTATCTATTTATTTTTTCGGCATTCTTAAAATTAAACAACGCAATTTATCTAACTATAAAAAAATAATCTGAACTTCTGTTGAATTGTTATACTCGCACTATTCATTGTAAAAATTGTTAATCAGTCAACTACCTCCCACGTATATATGCAATGTTGTGAATGCAGTTATAACTACTTACAATATTGATTTGTCATTACTTCTAAAAAGTTATTATTCTTTTACTCTTCTCGTGGTCGTACTCAAATGATAACGTTATAACTTAAGATATAAAATATTTATTTTACGTCACTTTTAAATATATCGAGCCATCGTAAATACGCGAATACAAAATATTCATAAACTGTCTTATAATCTTATGGTATCATATAATAACCTAATGAGACCAAAACTATTCAATGTAATACAAAATTTTCAACTTTTTTTAGCCATTTATATTGTCAAGGAATAAGCGCCTTTTACCGATCGCTTACTTCTCAATGACGTGATTGTAAAAAAATATGCACGTAGCTCAATATGCGTAATAAGACACAAGAATCACAAAACCACTCGTATTATATTGCTAAGATAATCAAAGCAGCAAGGACTTAACATATAAAATAAGTAGACAAGTTTACTTAGTAGTCTTTAAGTAGCAAGATCATTCTTGATTTATTTGATTGCACGTTGTATGAAGAGAACGAAAGTGAAAGTTGCAAAAAAACAACGTACCGAGAAAAATCAACGAGTGTTATATACCACTGCAAAATTATACATGTCGTTTGAAGAACTAATTCATGGAATTAACTTGGAATCATGCAATCCTTTCGAAACGTTAATTCTACGAGAAATCTCATACCTAACGAGATTGCAAAATCGTACAAAATATACAGCATTAAATACGTTTATCCGCAATTGACGATAACTTTTCGTTCAAATGAATTGTCAGGTGCATAAACAAGGAATAACGATGGACTCAAAAAATATAATTTAGTCCTACTAATCATTACGGTGGTATAAATAACTGACGGAAATGTGAATGTAAGTATAAACTAAATATCATTCGTGTAATGGTATACGTTCACGTGTATAATAAAAAGACTCCACTATCTCTATAGAATTTGTCTAGTTTACCTCAAAGGTTTGGATTATCCATTATATGAAATTTGTTGAGAACAGTAACGTCGGTATTCCTCGTCGCCGTATTAAAGTAATGCTGAGTCGTATCACAAAAACAGTATTTGAATAAAGAGAAGAGGACACATCGGCATTATTCTAGCCAGCGAGTATATTTTCACAGTAAATTTATGGTTTATCATTCACTAGCCATACGATTTTATGGATCCTCTCTCACATTCTCTCTTCATCAGGTAAAAAAAACATGGTGACAATATTATTTATACACGCATTCTCTCCTGATTTATATTGGGTTGGGGAAAAAATAATTTCGGTTCTTCCTAATAGATGGCGTTAAAGTTGTATATCTATAATAATGCTTATTCAATGAAGCCACACTATGGCAAGTTTAGAAATTTAAAGTCTATATAATATTCTAGAGTACAAAGTAGCGTCATTCGTTTACTGATTCAAAAATTATTACGCTTTGACAATGGAGATTCCAGAAGGCCACTTTCGTCACATTTTGCTTTTTTACTTCCGAAAAGGGAAAACTGCAGCGCAGGCTCATCGAAATTTGTGCAGTGTTTATGGTGATGAGTGCTTAAGTGAACGCCAGTGTCAGAATTGGTTTACTCGATTTTGTTCCGGAAACTTCGATCTTAAAGATGAACCTCGCCCTGGTCGGCCAACCGTTGAAGAAGTCGATGAAATTTTTTAAAAAATCGAGATAGACCGACATATTTCATCTCGCGACATCGCTATGGAACTAAACATCGACCATAAAACAGTTTTGAACCATTTACATCAAAAATTTTAATGGACCGAGTTTCCATTTGTGAATCCCTGCTGAAACGAAACGAACTCGAGCCATTTTTAAAACAAATGATTACGGGCGATGAAAAATGGATCACGTACGACAATAATGTGCGAAAGAGATCGTGGTTGAAGCCCGGAGAAGCTTCACAAACAGTTGCGAAGCCCGTATTGACGCGAAGGAAGGTGTTGCTGAGTGTTTGGTAGGATTGGAAGGGTATTGTTCATCATGAGCTGCTCGAACCTGGACAAACCATTAATTCGACTGTCTACTGTCAACAACTAATGCGATTGCAGCAGGCGATTAAAAAAAAACGCCCAGAATTGATCAATAGGAAAGGCGTTGTCTTCCATCACGACAACGCTAGACCGCTGGAGTCTTTAATGACTCGTCAAAAATTGAGAGAGTTTGGCCGGGAAGTTTTGATGCATCCACCGTATAGCCCGGACCTTGCCCCGTCGGATTATCATTTCTTCCGGTCTCTGCAAAACTCTCTTAATGGCGTAAAGCTGGATTCAAAAGAAGCTTGTGAAAATCACTTAGTTACATTTTTCGCCCAGAAACCTCAGAAGTTCTACAGTGACGGAATTATGGTTTTGCCAGAAGAGTGGCAAAAGGTCATCGATCAGAACGGCACATATATCATTGATTAGCGTTCAAAATTTATATTAAAAAATTTACCTTGAAAAATATGAAAAAAAACCGAAATATCTTTTTCCCCAACCCAATACAAACTGATTTGGTTATCAGCTACAGATAAAATTATTCGGAAAAATGACAGAATAAGACCATCAATTTAATTCCTTCTAACGTATCCAACAATCTTCAAATACTGAATTATTGCGTATACTTCTCGATGAATGATCATAAAGAACAGGATACGATAAAAGAACTCCAAATTATAATAATCTATTTGTTGGTCGTCCAGCCCCGCCAAATGGAAACAATACTAGCTGCTGCACTCGTTACTAAACCACCCGCGACACTTTGGTTCACTTGCATACTAGATGATTGTTGGCTAGTCATAGAGCCTGGTATGGGAAGAGGCATTTCGGGACAGGCAACATTTGGCACCTGAAATACAACTTTTGAAATGACACTCAGGACTCCTGGCAACTTAATGAAATCTTTAACAACTTACGGCTTCCCATTCCCAATTAATGGCGTCCTCCTCCTCGTCAGAAGCAGAATCGTCACTGTTTTCAAGATCGGGAACGAGTTGACCATGTAATTGGGCGACTATACTAGGATCCACCTCCATTGGTCCAATCCTATACAAGTTGGATAAGATAAGTCATGATTATTATTAATTATTGGATAATTATGTAAGATTGTCAGTGTATAGTAAGTATTAAGAATATTACCTTCCGAGATCACTGATTTCCGTGTTGAGCAAATGCATTAGGTTTTGCAACGTGTGCATGGGATGCAAAACTGCGATATCAGTATTTTGTGTGAAACATAGGTGTAGCACGTTACTATTGAGCCTTGCAACTTTCTTAGCAAACTTCTGATCTGACATCTCACTACCACAGAATTCACTGAAACGTTATCATGACATTTAACTAGGGGTAAAATGTTTTCTACCATCGCAGATGCATTTAGATACTTTGCATCCTTCAAGTATGTAAAAGAACTTCAATGTGTCCCCGTTAACTTACCCGTATGGAAGCTTGTAGGGAAGTCTAACATTCACGTAATATGCAATAATATTAACCAATTGTGTTGCATATGTCAGAGCAGCACTAATGTTGTACGCGGGATTGTGCATCGCATCTTCTTTGTTTCCACCAGGTACACCATCCTTATTTGCTGCCACTAAAAATTTCGTTATAAGACTTGTATACTGGCCAATACAATGAAGTGAAAACAACAAAATGAATAATGCAGGTTAGTTACCCCAGAGGGAATAAGCACTATAGTCACCAGTTCCAGGTAAAGTCGGAGCTACAATTCGGTGTTGCATTTCCAAACTATTTTCTGTATCATTAATCCATCTTCCTCTTACATAAGAAGTACCTGAAGCATCAGCCAGTGCACAAGTCACTACATCCACACTTGTACTCTCATCTTCGCTGCTACATAAACTTTAGAACATAGGAATAATGTTAATAAAAACATATATGCGTTATAAATATGCGATAAGCACACCTTCTATTAGGCTGAACTTGAGTCAATGGAAATATATATTGGATTAACTGCTTCGCTGCAGTTCTGATAACTTTCTTAAGCTGTTGTCTTTTTCTGTCAACAGCTTCTTTTTGTTTCTCCTGTTTAACTCTTAACCCAGCAACAAAGCGATGCAGCTTCTCTACACGTTCCTCGTGTCTAGGCAACCTTAGGGCCAGCTGAGAGTTTACATCTTTCAAAATGTTCAGCCGTTGATTACCTGACAATATAAAGTAGGTGCTTAGTAATCATAAGTGAATGTGATTTTCAATATAATTATATAGGAAACATACCTCTATTTATACTTTGCCTTGTGTCATTGACTAGTGACTGAAGAAGTCTTACTCGCTCTTTACATGTATTTATATCACATATCTGAAATAAACATAAAATGCTAAGTTTGGTATTTTATTGCTGAAAGTATTATATATTACAGATCCAAAAATAGCTTTAATAAACATCTCTTTATAATCACAAGTTTATAATTACCAGCTTATCCCTTTGCTTATGTTTTTCAAGAGCTTTCATACACTTTTCTTCTAATTGTGCTCTGGCAGCCTTCAACCGTAACAACCGTAATTGTTTATCCGCAAACCTGAAAACATTTTTCTTTCGTATCACACGGTGCGTACAAGATCGTATGCGAAAATTTTACATAAGCCATTATGTTACACATAAGGTATATTCTAACTGATACGTAAATATTATTTTTTAATATGCGTACGTCACTGCTCATAAAAAAAATAACATAAAATAGTAACATTTAATTCACTGCACTTCAGCATATAAAAAAACTTTGATAACAAAAATAAAGGTGAAATCGAAATATTGTTATAAAAAAGTAAAATAAAGATATTACAATATTACGAAATTTAATAGCAGCATGCATCAGATTTGTGTTTTTTACGTATAGAAACTGATATTTGTATAAAATAAAAGTAATGTGTGGCAATGAACACACAACAATGAAATATACAACCCCCACTCCGTAAGTTTATTATGTATACCGTTCAGAGTAAACAGAAGTAGAATGAACGAAATCCCCATTTTGGATACACTGTCTACAATAGAAAATGCGTCGGCTGTTGTAGCAAAGGGGACACTTCAACAAGTTAACACTCAGTCGACTTGAAACGTCTTCTAGCTCTGAGGAAAGTTGAAAATCTGCAGGTGCTGCACAAGAACCATCGGAGCTGCTTGTCGCCATAACCAAGAATAAGAACAATGGGCCTCGTTCGTCTGTTGCCACTCATCAGCTGATCCAATATTCGTTTCTGATATCGCGCCACTTTGAAAGCAATCCACTTTCTTGGAACGTGCTGTCTCACATGCTCGATCCTCCACTCACTCAAAATCTTCACTCTCGTTAAATAATTACGTGCTATCCGTTGTGCGACCGTCAAACAACAGCGAAAATAAACTTGAATTTAGTCTGGCGCACTCCATAGCCACGACGTGGTAGGAGTCTGCTTTCACTTGGTTACCGTTAGAGCTATGTTGACCTGAGAATACCACAATCCTGGCATATCGTATTTACTTGAAGTTATGACGATATTAATGTTCCTAATATAATACATCATACAGAATATTAATAATTATGCATATACACTCCACTATTAAGTCATTATTAGTCAAATGTTTTGTTTCTTCTGGATTTTGTAACGCAATGTTGTAAGTTTAAATTGATTGCTCAATAAATTCAGCATATCGATGACTGCTTGAATTGTGATAATTTCATGATTTATTGATTTTTGAATAATAAATGTAGCTTTAGGAAGATTATGTAAATTTAAGGTTGAGAGTAGACACGTTGTTACCACATTATTAAAATACGTCATGTCCGTCATGTTGACCAGATCATTTAAACAGATAAGTAGGGAGATAGCAAATGAGCCGATTTTAATGTTGCAAGTTTTGTTTCGGAGTGATGCGCCACCTGTGTGGAGAGCCC
The DNA here is from genome assembly GCA_030142285.1 of Calameuta idolon. Lineage (NCBI taxonomy): Eukaryota > Metazoa > Arthropoda > Insecta > Hymenoptera > Cephidae > Calameuta > Calameuta idolon. The sequence continues at coordinate 1,408,027 of JARQSV010000400.1, forward strand.
TCGAACCAGTCTCACGCTTTCGATTGGTCGAATATATATATATATATATATATATATATAGTATTACTACACGTGATTTTCGTGAGCTCTTTGAGTTGCATGGATTTATATCGGATGACTCTCTAAAGCGTGTGTTTCTGGGCGTCGATGTTGTAACTCGTAATGAAAATGTTAAAATTGAATTAGCCAATCACGTATTAGGGTCAAAAGAAGACAAGCACAACACCAGATATCCCATTTCACAAGTTTTTCTTTATTACAACAACGTCTGGTCAGTTGGCGCTCATTTCTCAAGCCTCTTATTCTAAAAGAGATGAGTAGGGAGATTGTCAATGAGCCTGTTTTTGTTGACTGCAATTTTACTCTGGTTTCGGCGCGCCACCTTAGCGGAGGGCCCTCGAAGCAGTTCCACGTTTTTGATTGGTCGAGTATATATAGTAATACTACGCGTGAGAATCTGGAGCCGTATTTTGGCGCGTCGACGCGCCATCTGAACGAGAATCTCGAACTAGTTCCACGTTTTTGATTGGTCGAACGAATTCGTGTGTTCCTCGAGATCCACGATTTTACACCGGGTGAACACTCAAATAGGGAGACTTCTATCCACCTTTTTTACTGCATATTATATAAACCGTAGTAACGAGGTAGTCAATTGTGCCAACGTTAATACCCTTAATATCCATATGAAGCTTTGTAAATAATAGGGTAAGCAAATAAAACTTTAAACAAACCCTCGAACGTGGGTAACTACAGAAATATAAATTTTCCAATTGGTATAACAGAATGGCTCGGTAGCGCACGTACTTCGTGCTGGATTAACGCCCGAGAGTCTCGAGTTCGGAATTCATGCCTCTTTATCCCCTTTTTTTTTTAATTATCAACTATGTTTATTGGTTCACCTAGTTAGCTTAAGATTCATTAAATATATGATTATATTAGTCTACGAATATTGTATTATATTACATCGTATACGTGCAAGAAATTGGCACATGAATCAGCGAACGTTTCTTCTTCCAGAGAGCCTGCCTGTGACAAACAGTTATGGTATGTACGCTGTTTCATGTTTTAATGGCATAAATAATATTCAGACGGATAAAGAAGACATTACGAACAATTAACAAAAACAAAATTGCACATGAGATTCTCGTTCAGATGGCGCGTCGACGCTCCAAAATACGGCTCCAGATTCTCACGCGTAGTATTACTATATATACTCGACCAATCAAAAACGTGGAACTGCTTCGAGGGCCCTCCGCTAAGGTGGCGCGCCGAAACCAGAGTAAAATTGCAGTCAACAAAAACAGGCTCATTGGCAATCTCCCTACCACTCCCTACTCATCTCTGTTACTGGCACATCTCCTCATTGGAGGAGGCAGCCATAAGAAAAGGAAGGAAGGAAGGAAGGAAGGAAGGCCTTCGAACACTAGAATCGAAATGAAGAAATATAGTTTTATGTGATGCATATAGTAGGAAATTAGGATTATCTTTAGCTGGTATTACTTGAAGAACAAGCAATTTACTGCTATAGTATTTCCAGTTGTTAAATCTTGGCACAGCTTTTTCTCTAGCTATACACATCCTTATCAATCTTTACACAGGTTAAAACCAGGAGGTAAGTCGATTATGTTTATCATATTTCAATCCAATAAGGAATGGCATACTTAATATTTAATTATATTTTTTTTAAGGTGTTAAATTAACAAGGCATCATGACTTCAATCATAAAGCTGCATGCGGTATCTGGAGCTATGGATGAATCCCCACCATGTTATATTTTACAGGTTGATGAATTACGAATATTGCTGGATTGTGGTTGGGACGAAACCTTTGATCAAGATTTCATAAAAGAATTGAAAAGGTTACATGAAAATTGCAATCTTACTTTGGGTGGTTTACATGAAAGCTATTATTTATATGCAAATGTTTTTTAGGCATGTCAACCAGGTAGATGCAGTGTTACTCTCATATCCAGATCCACTGCATCTAGGTGCACTACCATACCTAGTGGGAAAGTGTGGTTTAAGTTGCCCTATATATGCAACTATTCCTGTTTACAAAATGGGACAAATGTTCATGTATGACATGTATCAGGTAGTAATGAATGATCACTGTAACTTTTAGAGGCCTTCATTGAATATATTTATACCATATCCAATTTTTATTTCAGTCACGTCATAATATGGAAGATTTTGATTTATTTACTCTCGATGATGTTGATGCTGCATTTGACAAAATCGTGCAACTAAAGTATAACCAAAGTATCTCAATGAAGGGTAAAGGTTATGGTGTTACCTTAACACCTCTTCCAGCGGGACACATGATAGGTGGAACTATTTGGAAAATTGTTAAAATAGGAGAGGAGGATATAATATATGCAGTAGACTTTAATCACAAGAAGGAGAGGCACCTCAATGGTTGTGAACTGGAAAGGTTACAAAGGCCTTCACTGTTGATAACTGACGCGTTTAATGCCACCTATCAGCAAGCGCGACGTAGAACTAGAGATGAAAAATTGATGAGTAAGTATGATTTGTTAATTTTATAATTAACTTGTAACTGATACTATTATTTTGATAGCAAATATTCTACAAACACTACGAGGCGGAGGTAATGTTCTTGTTGGTGTGGACACTGCTGGTAGAGTATTAGAGTTAGCCCACATGTTAGACCAGCTGTGGCGCAATAAAGAATCTGGGTTACTGGCATATTCTCTGGCACTGCTTAATAACGTTAGCTACAATGTCGTTGAATTTGCCAAGTCCCAAATAGAATGGATGAGCGACAAATTGATGAGGAGTTTCGAAGGAGCTAGAAACAATCCATTTCAGTTTAAGCATTTGCAGCTTTGCCATAGTATGGCTGAGTTAAATCAGGTTCCTAGTCCAAAGGTTCGTTTGTCGAATATATTTTTATATTGCATATAAAGATGTACAATTATAATTGTATTTATACTTCAGGTTGTTTTAGCTAGTACTCCTGATATGGAGTGCGGTTTTTCACGAGAACTGTTCCTTCAATGGTGCAGCAATCCACAAAACAGTATTATAATAACAAGTAGAACCTCTCCTGGAACATTAGCCCGAGATCTAGTTGAAAAGGGCGGAAATAGAAACATTACATTAGAAATTAAAAAGCGTGTAAAACTGGAAGGTACAGAATTAGAAGAATATCAAAAGAGAGAGAAGATAAAACAGGAGCAGATCAAACATGAACAAATGTAATTATTTAACTTAGTTTTGATGTGAAAAGTGAAATCATTAGCCTTATTGAACAGTTTTAAACATATACTTTTAGGGAAACAGCAGATGTAAGCTCCGAATCGGAGGATGAGATAGAAGTAGGAGGAACCAGGGGAAAGCATGACTTATTAGTAAAGCAAGAAACCAAACCAGGGTTCTTCAAGCAAAATAAAAAGCAGCACCCCATGTTTCCCTTTGTAGAAGAAAAAATAAAAATAGACGAATATGGTGAAATAATTAGGTAAAAGATTGACTCATTTAAATCATGGCCAGTCCATTGATTTATAACTATTACCATACCTGAAATAGCATTTCTTCTCTTTGAATCATCTAAACCCTTACTGACAGACCAGAAGATTATAAAATAGCAGATGCCATTCTGGAAGCAGAAGACAGTAAGGACCATGTAGAAGTAAAACAAGAGGATTCGGCACCACATCCAGAAATAGCAACAGATATTCCAACCAAATGTATTCAAGTCTCTCGCACTGTTACAGTAAATGCGTCAATCACCTATATAGATTTCGAAGGTAGATCAGACGGCGAATCCCTGCAAAAGATTCTGGCCCAATTGAGACCACGACGAGTAGTTTTGGTTAGAGGTCTACCAAAGGATACAGAAGTACTTGCGCAACAGGCCCGAAGTGCAGGTGCCAGGGTTTTTATTCCAGGCAGAGGAGAAACATTAGATGCCACGACAGAAACGCACATTTATCAAGTACTTTCCAAGTTATAGTCTTATTTTATTCGATAATTTTGACATTTATCTAATGGACTTTTCATACGCAGGTCCGCTTAACGGATGCTCTAGTCAGTGGACTTAATTTCTCGAAGGGAAGAGGAGATACTGAAGTTGCCTGGATAGACGCTATGATGACAGCACGAGATCACATTTGTCCAGATGCTGTGTCTGACGCCGAAACTACAGATGAAATTCATGAAACGGATCAAATATTAACATTAGAACCCTTACCTCTCAATGAAGTAATTCACATTACAATAATTTAGTTAGCTATGAAAGGAATTGTAGCATAAATATAGAATATTTATTTCTACAGGTTCCTGGACATCAAACAGCTTTCATAAATGAACTAAAGTTATCAGACTTTAAACAAATCTTAAACAAGAGTAATATTCCATCGGAATTTAGTGGAGGAGTGTTATGGTGTTGTAATAATACCATCGCCGTTAGAAGGGTAATTTCAACGTGGTCCATGTATTCAAAAAATATTGCATATTAACGGAATTTTTTCTTTTAGCACGAAGCTGGTAAGGTCGTTCTGGAAGGTTGTCTTTCTGAAGACTACTACAAAGTGCGGGAATTATTGTACGAACAGTATGCGATTGTATAAATTTAAGATAATTTTATAAATTTGCAAATTTTGATATACAGTTGTTTAATTTATTACTAAGTAAATCGCTGTATGATTAATTTCACTTCCTGTTTTAGTTTCCCAATATTTGATTCCGTTTCGGACCGTCGCGCGATGTACTTCGTTGTCCTGTGCTTATTATAGTTTCTCTTACTAAAACGTGTTCTCTATAAATTTATAATCTTTATTGAATTATAATCACTGCGATGCTATAAACATATTCTGGTTACATATCTTAAATATTTAATCAATATATTTTTCGATAATTCGTAGTTCACGTGGTGGATCTGTGCTAGCTGGAGCGGGATCTTCACTGTTCCTTGTGGAGCGAGGGAGTAAGGGAGCCGACTCGCGTGTCCTGGACTGTCTCCTCGGGGAATCTTGTTTTTTTTTATGTTTAGCCACACGTACAGTGTAGAGCTTATTAAAGTATCTTTACTCACACAGAGTCTCAAGGTAGCTTCCCCGATTCTGTTATTACTCCATTGTTCAAGCTGTTTGGTTCAGTCTCCTTAAACGGAGTTCGGGAAGTTATATTAACTTTCTGTTAGCCTTCTCCTCTCTCTCCCCGTGCTTCAGCGGTCTTCATTCCATTTCGGGCTGCATTTTATAGTACTGAGATGGATGAGACTAAGCCCCTGTATAACAAAAAAAGAATTAGGGACTCGCCTTCTCCCACTACAGACGCGTTGACTCTTTCGCCTCCTAATAAAATCTCACCTTTGTCAACATCCAATTTACAAGAAAATATCAGGTCCCAGTTTTCTAATCGCTATCTCGAGGATTCTAAAGCTTCTTTTATAGTATATATCTGCAACAGAGATATCTTAAAGAATATTGCTAGGTACCATCCTTTTTCCATCGCGAAGAGACTAGTGCATTTTCAAGGTGTCATATCTCTAGCCAGAAACGGCAGGGACAAGCTGATAGTCTCTTTCGATTCTCACTCTAGTGCTAATAACTTTGTCTCCTCAATTCAGTCTGCTGATAATGAATGGTGGGCATATATTCCAGACTTCAAAACCACAAAAGTTGGTGTAATCAGGAATGTTGATCCTGAGCTTTCTATTCACTGCATTGCTGAAGGCATCTCCTCTATGGTACAGGATTCAGATGCTCCTGAGGTTATTAGAATCGAAAGGATATTTCGCACTGTCATTGACATTACTGGTTCCAAGACAAGAGTTCCTTCACCTGCCATTAAAGTGGTGTTTGCGGGCGACTCTCTTCCAAAAAGCATTAATGTCTGGTTGGTGGAATGCCTCATTGAGCCTTACATTCCTCCGGTAACCCGATGTTTCTCTTGCCAACGTTTTGGCCACGTTACCTCCAACTGTAGAAGTTTCTTGAGATGCGTTAACTGCGGGGGTGAACACGTTTTTGGTGCATGCGAGTCAGCCTCGCAATTCTGCGTCAATTGCTCTAATTCTGGTCATAGGGCCGATTCAGTCAGATGCCCTGGTTTCATCCTTCAAAAATAAATTAGACAGGTGATGGCCAATGAAGGCATCTCCTTCAAAGAAGCTAGTAAAAAATGTGGTACTTTACCTTCGAAAATTAGGAATCCTAGCTCCAACCAAAGTCACGACCCTGCTGAGGCGGTAGAAGGTCATGGGAATAATTTCTCTCCTTCGAACGTGGAACGCCCCAATTCTCAATTTTCAGATCCAGATAATAGCACAGCCAGGAACCAGAATCAACCCATCGGAGCCACTCTTTCTAAAATTCAAATACTTAGTCTCAAGGAATTGATTAATAAAGAAGTTAACAAAAGAATTGGCTCCATAATTGTTCATATTGAGGAGAATCTGATTAAACTTTTGAATGAACACTCTCTATCTGGAGATAACATAAGAGAGGTGTGTTCGGAGGCTTTCCAGATAAAGAAATATTCAACTTCTTATGTTTTGCTAAGTTATCTTAAATTAGTTATGTATGTTTTGTTTCATTTGGAGAGTTCGGTGTTATATCCTCTCTAGAACCGATAGAGCTTAACTGTATTGTTCCTCTCTTTATGTTTATCTCTAGGTAGACGTTTAGTTAAATTGTTAATTTATATAGCTAATTTATTCTGTTATTTATTTATACTTACTTAGTTCTAAATCGGCATGTCCCCCATAAATAATCTTAAGATCATACAATGGAATGCTTGCAGCTTGAGGTCATCTGTGTCAGAACTCCAGATCCTTGCTAAAGATGCTCATGTTCTTTGCATGTTGGAAACCTGGTGGAGCCCTACGCAGCAAATCAAAATAAAAAATTTTAAAATCGTCAGAAGAGACAGAATAACCGGCGGAAATCATGGCGGTGTGGCGATTCTACTAAGGGAATCAATGCCTTTCAGAATAATCGATATACCTACGGATATCCCTGGAGGATTAGAAATGGTTGGTATTGAACTTCTAGCTGGCCCTATCTCTGTTCCTCTTAAAATCTTCTCGCTGTACAGGCCATCCAATTGCTCGTTATCTATATCTGATTGGCTATCCTCTCTGGACCTGCTATGCCAGACAAACACATTAGTCTGTGGAGATTTTAATGCCCAAAATCCGGCTTGGGGTAGCTCCTGATCCAACCAGGCGGGTGTCAATTTATCAAACGCTCTCGATAACTCTGATTTTCTAGTCATAAATAATGGCAGCACCACTAGGACTCACCGACTCGGCGCTTAACACCGTGTTCCGGACATCACTCTGGCTTTCTCAAACATTCTTCTATTCAGAGCATGGAAGACCATGGATGATCCAGCCGGAAGTGACCATCTTCCCATCTTAATCTCGGTTGACTCATTCCACGTATACCTGGACCATTACCACGTTCCAACATTTACCTGAGAAATATAATGCGGCATGTAGGCTCTCAATGTCGTGTCTTATTATATGCAGATGATATAGTTATATACTTTTCCCACAAAGATCCTGTATTCATATCTGTTCTTCTCAACTCGGCACTCGAATCGCTGTCGTTGGGGCTCAAAAACATTGGTCTTTCCATCTCTTCTAGAAAATCCCAATTTATTATTTTTTCACAGAAAAGAGACAACTGGCATAACTACTCCGTCCTCCTAGATAACTATCCGGTTCAATGGTCCCCGGCAGTAAAATTCCTTGGAGTCTGGTTTGACCACAAACTTAGATGGAATCAACACATTAGAAAGACTACAGAAAAGGCCCGTTCTTCCCTAAGGGTTATCAAGGCGATTTCGCGGATCAATTGGGGAGCTCATCTAAATGTGTTATTAATCGTTTATAAGGTACTGACGAAATCCATAATGGACTGGGGAGCAATATGCTACGGGAGTGGCAATGCAGGCTCTCTCAAAGCCCTCAACCGCGTCCAGTATGCAGCACTGCGCTTTGCTATAGGACTTATGATATCCATTCCCACCAACACTATCTTATCTATGGCAGGCGAACCTCCTCTTGGTCTGAGAAGGCAATTTCTATCTTCCAGATATATTCTGAGAACTTTCTCTATTAAAGGCCATCCGATTCTTGGGAAGCTGAAGTTGCTGGAGGAATTGTTTAGTCGAACTCGTAGTAAGAGGCACTCACCTTTCTTTTTCTCAAATTGGGTAGCTTCTAAGAGATACCAAGTTAGGGTCATTAAACATCCTCTCCCTATATGCTTCTCCATTCCTCCGACTGCCCATTTCCTGCAACTGAAGGCAAACCTTGAGTTTGGTACGACCTTAAGTAATATAGAGAATCCAAATGCCACTTTATCAGAGTACTTACATAACGAATTCCGAAACTGGGAATACATCTATACCAATGGATCACGACTCTCCTCCCCTGATGTGGGGCTGCAACCTTTGCTCAGAATCGGACAGAGAGGACATTGTGATAATTAACAGACTACGCACTAACCATACAGCAACAAAAGCTCACCTCTTTAGAATCAGTGCTTCTACATCTGAGGCTTGCCAATGTAATACTTCTTTCCAGGACCTGAACCATATATTTTGGGCGCGCCCTCTAAACCGAGTTCCAACAGCGACACTTAAACGTACTCTATCTCGGTTAAAGATGATGGCTCCATATCACATTGTGAATTTGGCTTTTTCTGAGGACCTAAGAATCCTGAAAGCCATTGTTAATTTTGTTAAGACCGTCCAGGGTAGAACAGACGATGCCATCCTATTTGTATAAGTTTCCCACCTTTTCAGTTTCTGTCTTACCTCGGCTTTACCTCTTTATATCCGTCTGACACTTAACTTTTCACCACCTGAGATCCTCGGCTTCCTCATCTATTGCACCTTTAAATTCTGACACACGCGCATACACCGCACACGATTCTTGATGATACTTCACTCACACTAACTCACACCACAAGCTGACTACCTAACTATACTCTGGCTCGGCTACATCTACGTTACCTTTAAACATCGTTAAACATGTCATACAATCTACGCTTTATGCTGCATCCTCACCACAAGCTCTGAGTTCTGCTGGCTATCATCGATTCTATTCCTGCTCTATTCCTTTGGCCGGGTCGAGCATATTCATTCGAGTAGTCATATCAGAGTAGTCACTCTGTTAGAGTAGCTAGAC
>JARQSV010000400.1:1417291-1485439 GCA_030142285.1 Calameuta idolon
TTCAATTTTTATCTACTCCGTATATTCTGCGAGATTGTGATTTAGCCTCAATATTATATTTTGAATAAATTTTGAAATATTTCGGTGCAACTAATTTTTTTATTCTTTTTCTCTCTTCCTTCTTCTTCTTATTCCTTTCTGGCTTTATGCCCATATGGAGGGTTCTAAGGGTTACTCTGGGAACCGGCGATAAGTTGCAGAAAACCTCTGTCCGCCAAGCTACACGTTCATGATCACGTTCAGCTCGGCTACGACGGAACATGCATTGTCGACGGAGGCGATGATCACAAAATCCTACTCCGGAACTCGCCGCTACGATTTAGCGCCATGCTTTTGGTATCGCCTAAAACCGGAGCGTTGTGCTTCTCCCCGCTCATCTCTGCAAGCATTGACTATGAATACGTAGATTCATACATTTAATGTCTGGCACATCTCCTCATTGGAGGAGGCAGCCACAAGGAAAGGAAGGAAGGACATTTAATGTATTTCAATTCCATTTCGACTCCGGTAGTTGAGTGGTTGACGAATTGTTGTTTTTATATACACTATTATTTAAACGGATTATATTTTAATCAGGTATACACTTTTCTGTACATAATTCCATTCGATAAAATAATTTATTTGTAAACCTTGCATTAATCATCGTATTATCACACATTCTGTATTTTAATAATACTGTGACACTTGATAATAATTTCTGAATTAACCTAGTTTTAAAACTTAACATGATTGCTAACGTTACAAATTGTTTATTGTAGATAATTTATTTACAGATAAGGATTGACAGATGGAAAATTAAAATGAGTATACAATGAGATTTCAAAGATACAATGAAGATACGATTATAGTGATTATGGATTGCATGATTACGAAGTACAAGGAGTTTGCTGTCATTGCACTTATGTAGATAACAACAATCGCATTAATAATATAAAAAATGTTATATCAAGTACTATAGTGAATTATAAAAATTTTATAAACGCATGTATGAAAACAAAGAGAAAAAAGGATAAAGTTGATATGGAACCAAATATGCCAAATAAGATAAAACCTGCCTATGAGGCAGATGATCAGTCATTAATTGTGAAACAAGAACCTGTAGAAAACCTAACACCAACTAAAACGTTATGTAGCAATGATGATTGGTTGGCTGGCAAAGCTTGCAAATTAGAAGATGATTTAAGTGACTGTTTAGATCAGTTCCAAGAAGTACCGTTTAATCAGATCAGCATAAAGTTATCAGAAAGTTATGGAGATGAAACTAATTCTAAAATGACATGTACTCTTTGTGGGGCACGATACACTTCACAATTAAAATATGAATTTCATATGGAGAGACATAAATTTGGTAGAATTGATCTTTTCATCTGTCCTTTGTGTCAAAGGAAATCCACGAGTGAGAACTTACTATGGGATCATTATTTCTATATCCACAAGAGTACACAACGTTATATTTGTATGACTTGTGGTAAGCTATTTCCAAAGCAGTCGAAACTGAAAAATCACCAAGACAAGTATAATCATTCTGGTATAAATGAGATACACATTGAAACTGATGAAAATGGTATAACTATTGACAATACAACTATTAGAAAAGCCATAGTCAAAGAGATACAAGGTATGCAAACAGGAAAATGTACATTATGTGGAAAAGAAGTTACAGATCTTGATCCTAATGCAATCAATGATGCTATAACTTGCACCATGTGTGAAGGATCAGATCTTTCTCTAATGGTTGATTCAGATGGAACAAAAGTAATATCACGAAGACAATATCATTGTTCAAAATGCACAAAGCATTTTTTACGAAAGGAAAGACTTGAATTCCATGAGATGAGACACAATGAGGACATGAGTAAACATATATGCAGTAGTTGTGGAAAGAAGTTCAGCGCTGAGAATGCCTTATATGAGCATTATATCTTTGTACACAAAGGTGCAAGGCCCCATATTTGTGAATTATGTGGAAAATCCTTCCAACTAAAAGCTCGCCTCAAAGAACATCTTCGAAGTCATACTGGAGAGCGACCTTATAAATGTGATGCATGTGATCAACGATGTATGACTGCAAATGCATTGAAAATTCACAAGAAAATACATTTTGCTCATGAACGCTTTGTTTGTCAGATTTGTAACAAGACGTTCAGCAAAAAGCAGAATATGAATGAGCATTTAGAAAAGCATTGGAAGTACGATAGGAAAATAGTATTACAACAAGCATTCAAATGTCGTATTTGTTCTGAGAAATTTCCCACGTTTCGCAGTTTAAAATGTCACATGATAGAGACGCATGAAATTGATAGTCAAGATCCAATATTAATGGAGCAGAAACCTTGGTACAAGTGCGAGCAATGTAATGAGAAGTTTAAGCATCAAATGTCATTAAAAGTTCATAGAGAAAAAATTCATCAGGGAAAAGTCAATCCAATATTTCATTGTGACATATGTGATGCTACTTTTAAAATTAAACAACTGTTAGCAAACCATATTAAAAGTAAGCATGATGGTGAAAAACGATACAAGTGTGCTCAATGTGGCAAGGGATTTAATGAGACAAAGTCTTTGCATAATCATATCTTACTGCATACTGGTAAGAAGCCATTCACGTGCGAATATTGCGGAATAGCGTTTAGAAGGAAAGATTCGCGAGATCAGCATCATAGGAAACATACCGGTGAACAACCTTACAAATGTCAAGATTGTGATGAGACATTTTCTTCAACTAATAATCGATCAAAACATCGTAAACAAGTACATGAAAAGAGAGATTGTCAAATTTGCCCTGATTGTGGCGACGAATGCATTGGGCAGCGACAGATTCGTATTCACTTAAATATGCATCTTGGTGAAAAATTAAAAGAACTCGAAGAGTCGTGATATATAAACATGTACTTGCGTTTTTAGAAGAATTGTGTGATGATGAAACTGAAATCTTACGTTCGAATGTCACATTAAACGAAAAGAAGTGCTGAAAATGGTCATTAATCTAATATACAATTAACATTTTCTCACTTATGTAGGAAATAGAAGTACCTTCCAAAATTAGTTAGTTTAACAAGGATGTTTGTTACGATATGTATATATGGCATAGAAATATGCTATTATTTGATATCAAGTTCCACTTTTTGTCTTATAAAACTATGTTAGTAATATGATTGAGGAGATATTAGTAAAGATATTGTATCAGCCTTATAGGACTTTGTGTCTGATGATTAGTAGGCACAGTGGGTATGATATATACTAGTGTACCAAGTGTTACATGGTTCATTTCAGACACAAAATATACTGATCCTCTTTACCAATATCTTTTCTCAGTGGTACAATTAATATTGAAAAGACACTTCTCTTATGTACCGTATATATGCAGATTATATTAATCTATCTATTTAATAGCTAAATAACTTTAGTATACTAAATATTATAATACTATATGTTAACAGTATCAATAAGTTTAATATCAATGTAATATTATTCAATGATAATAAACACCTGTCAAATGTACATAATCGAATTCTTATCAGTTCGGGCTATCATAAAATATTAACGAAATTTAATACATATTTGAATTGAACAGTCAACTGAGCCTTTTGTTGGAACTGCATCAAAACTATACTTTTGTGATGTCGTACACATACATATGTTAAAATTCAAAGAAACCAACATATATATATATAGTAACGACACTAACAATTCGTTAATTTAAATGAAATAGTCAAGCGACATTAGCGAGAAGATAAAAAACTATGATAAAAATGGACCAAAGGTCTATGACCAATCATCGAAAGTATGTGTTCAATGAATTTTCTCATTCATAGACGCGAAGTTTTATTTTAAATTTCATTAACTTTTCAAATGATCGCAATAATTAATTCCAAACATATTCTCTAGAGGGCGTATTGCAATTCAATTGTACTCCCTCTATCTAAAAATTACAGAAACAAATGCCAAAGTAAAAGCAATAAGAGTAACATAACCAATATTTGATAGTCTGGAAACCACCTAATACAAACGTCATTTCTTATATTCCGTCGTAAATCATGATATCCGTGACAATAAAATTGACAATAAGATTTTTATATGTAAATCTGCTTATCAAAGTACTACCAAGCCGTACGGCATTTCTGAAATAATTTCAACTAATTTGTTATATCCTAAAAGTGGATGTACGTTTCTTATTTAAATGTAGTGTATGCTGAAATAATTTTTAAACAAATATTATACAATTAAAATTATTAGTATAGAAATGAATTCTCCAAAAACGTTCATTGTGAAGGTAGAGAACTCACATATTACATTATCAGTAACAGACACATTTAAAGACCTGCAGATGAAGTTGAAAGAACATGGGATAGATGTAAACATAGCATCGATGCTAATTAAAGGAAAAATGGTAAATGAGTCTTCTGTTGTATCAGAGTGCCTTAGTGTGGGTAAGAATAATTTTTTGTACTTTAAAATTTGGTTGAATGCAGAATAAGACTTCTTCTTGAAGTTAGCTGTGGATCGTTTAATTTTTTTTACATGTAGTATTTCAAGGAGTCGTATTCTGCAGTTTTACCTAAAATCTTATATTTGTATTCAATGCTCAATACATTTAGTTACACATATTTTTCAGAAAGTAAGGATGTAGAGGATGAGACTGTAGAATTTGTATTACCAGATTTATCTGAAATCTCAGAAACAGAAATGATTTCTGATCAAGGTAATATCTCACCTTTCTTATCTTGAATTACTAGAAAATGGTTCACATCTTCTAATAAAAACAGAGCTTCGATCAAGTATTATCAATGCTAAAATTCATTATTTATACAGATATTGCGACTCAAAAGATTAAGTATTCATTGTGTCGATTATGTGGTATGATGACAGAAGACCCAGTTGATATTTTTGAGGAATCAAATATTACAGAAACAATAAACAAATTATTATCAATATCTGTATGTAATCCTTCTATTAATTGAAATTGCTACTTCTTAAAAATAATACATATAGATATAATTCAAAATCACTGAATCATTTCCAGATATGTCGACAAGAAACATTATCACGATACATATGCAGCCCATGCCATAAGAAAATTATTTTCATTCAGGATTTTGTTTTACTTTGTATAGAAAATGAAAAAAGATTGTCAAATCTAACTACTTCATCAAACCAATCCATTGAAATTCCAGTGAATGACAATACAAAAGTTGAGAAATTATTGCAAATACATGACAAAACAAATAAATACAGATGTCCCAATTGCAAAGTAAATCTAATCATCTCCAGAGATGTTCAATCGGAAAATTTTGATAGTGCCTTTCAAATAACTTTAAATTCAACAGATAGTACAGATGAATCTGAAATAAATGCAGAGTTAAAGAAACAAAAAACGGATGTCGTATCACGGAAAGGAATAAGTACCAGATCGGTAAGAAATTTACGATCATCTTCCAATTTACTTAAAAAAGGTAATACAGTTAGTGCAAGACATACGAGAAGGCAAACACAAAATATATCTAGACCTACAGAGAGCCACGCAAAAAATATAAATAACGCTTTAAATAAAAAATCTTCTCGAGAAAAGAGTAAAACTAATTTGCGAGATATCAAAAAGAGAATAACGAATAGCGATCATGACAATGGAAAACACACACAGTCACCAAAGAGGAGAAAAATGGTTTCTAAGACCACAGAAAATACTTTTCTTACAATTGATCCGAATTTGAATGATTCTAATACTACTGGTGAATTCGTTGAATTTGATACTCTTGAGGAAAGTAATGACGAGAATATAAAAAGGCCAATGAAACATAAATGCGATATATGTGATTTAGAATTTTCTTCGGAAGATCATTATCGGTTTCATGTGGATCGACACGAGACGGGATGTTTCTATAATTTTAAATGCACTACATGTAAGAAAGAATTATCCTCTGAGGATAGCTTATGGGAACATCAAGAATGCTGTGAGATAAATCTTGAATACTATAGTTGTACGTTATGCCAGGAAACGTTCCTTGAAAAAGAATTATTAAATGATCATATGCAAATTCACGATCAAGAAGATGAAAAATCTCTTAATACAGATACGGATACAGTTCAATCAGAAAATGGAAAAAAATCAACTAAATTAACGTGTGAAGAATGTGGAGCGCGCTATGTATTACGGGAACGATATGAATTTCACATACAAAGGCATAATTTTGGAAACATCAAGACTTTTTCATGTCTAATTTGTGAAAAAAGATTTAAGAGTGAAAACATTTTGTGGGATCATTACCAATATCAACATAGAGCAGGCGAGAAATTCGCTTGTTTAACTTGTGAGAAAACATTTGTCAAGCGAGCAAATTTGAATTATCACTTAAAAACATTTGGCCACAAGGGTGGAAAATTCGTGAACAGCATAGAACATAATCAAAGCACCGACTCCAGTAACATGAAACTGTCTGATGTTGGTAAACCACGACCTAAAATAACTTGTTTAGAATGCGGAGCTCGTTTTGTTTTACAAGAAAGATATGAATTCCACATGGAAAGACATAAATCTGGAAAAATGGATGTTTGCGTGTGCAATCTGTGCGGTAGAGAATCGACAAATGAAAATGTTTTGTGGGATCATTATCAGTATATGCACAAACGCACGAAACGTTACGTTTGTACTACATGTGGAAAATTATTTCACAAACAGTCAATGTTGAGTAGACATCAAGTCAAATATGGTCACAAAGGTACAAAAGAAATAGATATCGAAACGGATGACAATGCTATAACAATAGACAGTGCTGCTTTTAAAAAGGTTATAGCTGAAGAGATAATAGAAATGAAATCAGTGAATTGCGTACTCTGTGGAGAAGTAGTATGGGGTGTGGACCCAAATTTGATAAACGATGCTGTTACCTGTTCGAATTGTGAGAGACCTGGACTGTCTTTGCAAGTAGATTCGGACGGTGCTAAGGTAATATCACGTCGTCAGTATCATTGCAACATGTGTAACAAACATTTCACAACAAAAGATCGCCTAGAGTATCACATAATGCGCCACTCGGAAAATATGGACGAATTTGTTTGTAGTACTTGTGGAAAGGAACTCAGTACCGAGCAAGCTTTGTTTGAGCATTACTTATACGTGCACAAAGGCGCAAGACCACACGTTTGCGAGCTTTGTGGAAAATCTTATCAATTCAAGGCTCGGTTAAAGGAGCATATGAGAAGTCATAGTGGAGAACGACCATTCGCCTGTGAAATATGTGGTCAACGATGTATGACGAATAATGCGTTACGGTCTCACAAAAAAACTCATATCACAGAGAAGCGATTTCCATGTCAATTATGTAAGAAGGCATTCAGAAAAAGGCAGGATTTGAACGAACACTTGGAGAGACACTGGAAGAATGACAAGACGATGACATTACCACAAGTGTTTAGTTGTTCTATATGCATGGAGATGTTTCCGACTTTTCGGATTCTAAAAAAGCACATGAAAGAGATTCACAGTGTGGAGAGTCAGGATCCTATATTGACTGAATTGCAACCATGGTTTGAGTGCGAAGACTGTCACGAGAAGTTCAAGCATCAAATGTCTTTGAAGGTTCATCGTGAGAAGGTTCACGAGGGTAAAATGAAACCCGTTTATCATTGCGACATATGTGATATCACATATAAGAATGCACGGGTACTCTCGAATCACATTAAGAATAAACACGAGGGTGGTAAACGGTATAAATGCGCTCAATGCGGTAAAGAGTACAATCAGTCTACGTCTTTACATAATCATATTTTATTGCATACGGGAGAAAAGCCGTTCAATTGTGAACATTGCGAAATGACGTTTCGCACTAAGGAATCCCGCGATCATCATCAACGAAAACATACTGGAGAGCGTCCTTATAAATGTCCACATTGTGACAAAGCATTCGCTACTACAACTCAACGTCGAGAGCATCGAAAACGAGAACACGATGAAGGCAATAATCATCATTGTCCAGAATGTGGGAAAGTATGTTTTGGTGAGCATGGCGTTAGAAGTCATTTAAATACTCATATGGCTGAGAAACAGCAGTCACAGAATGATATTACGTAAGGAAAATGTATAAAGGATACTAAGGACACAAATGATATAGGGAGTGTACATTTTTAAATAATATCAACACGGAAAAACAATTTTTCTTTGTATTAAAAATGAAGTTTAAGTCATTGCATCACAAGGAAAGATAAATTTTAATAGTGTACATGTACATAGTAACAAAGGTAGTGATCTAGTCTAAATCTTAACAAGTTCTCATTCTTTTAATGTTATAAACTTTATGAATATAGAATTACACACAAATGGATACGTGTCTCTATACTTGTCATCTAGAAGCAGTTTCAAGTTTGAAAATTTTTCTCTGTCGATGAGCTATAAAAAAATATGGACTGCCGAATTAAAATGATGGTGGACAATGTCTGTGTCCCCGTTTAACATTGAAATTTCCAATACAGAAAAAACTATTGTGTCATACAATAGTACAAATATAATAGTCATATAAGAGTTAGGAAATAGATAAGTTGTTTATTAATGCATCATACGCTGAAAAAAGGTGCTGACTTTAAATATTTTTAAGGCGTAAGTTCTTCGTTATTTTATTAGGGAATAAGATTTAAATTAGGTTTATAAAATTCTTGTAGACACTACAGACTACTGAAAAACAAATACAATTAATATTCTTTTTGTTTGTAGACCAATATACCAAAAATTATATATTTGAACAATAATATGCAGACATACTGAAGAAGTTGTTGCAAGATAAAAAGTTATTAAAGTTCTATCTAATTAGGTAATGTTAAGAAAATGTTGTACACATTATGGTTTATTTTATACTGTAGAATTATAAGCTTCCAAAAATTGTTTTTGTAGAAATTTTATCGAACCAATGTTTTAAATGATAAATAATGGATATAACACCTCAATCGTGGATTTTAACTCGTATGGCATATGCAGCCATACTTGGAAATATATAAAAAAGCAAATGCTAATATATACGTTGTCAAAATATAAGTATTCTGTAAAAAAGAGTTTTCAGAAAAAAATATGATTTTACAAATTATTTACTGCTATAGGAGTATGTAAGACTGTTAAAGTAAGAAGATATTTAAATACTTAATTATCACATATTTATTAATGGCGTGTATATTACATCGTTGAAAATGTACGTTTCCCTAAATTTGATCTATATATTTTTTTTTACTGTGGACCATAAAATTTCCTATATTTATATTCTTCATTATTGGGTGCACTTGAATGTTTCATATCAACGGTGTAAACACGTTTAACGAATAAATTTGATGAATATGTAAAATATGATTGTGACATAGACTTGAAGTTTATTATGATATTAAATAAAAAAAATGTTTTACAATAATTAATTATATATACTGCTCTGTTACTGGACAATAATAATTTTTTAAAATCATATCACGTACATTATTCTAATGATTTAATATCATATAAAAAAAGTGACAGTCAGCATGTTCATTATGTTCTAACATATGTAGATAGTCTGCCGGTCACTTTGACAGTCGGCACACGTGTACATAGGAGCGTGTGTCAAAATTTAAATGGTAGCGCCTTGACAAGCGAAGCGGCGAGTCTGCAAAAATCAGGTGGTTGTATATTCCAGCTGTGTATCTATCTGTTATCAGCTTGTGAAACCGTTGCAATTTTTAAATACCCAGATACAACCCGTTTTAAAAATGAATAAACTTCAAATATTCCAATTAAGAAATCATTAATAAATTTTGAACATTTGTTATATGCTACTAACAGTTTGCAAGTATTGCACCGTTTTCCTGAAAATTGAGGAAAAATATTCTGCCAGGGACTACTTTTAGGCGGAGTAATACCGGAGGAGTTGTGAAGTAGTCGATATTCATGCACGCTTTTTTCATATATGAACGATCGAATGATTCGAAAAACGGTTTCATATAAGACCTCACAATTCTCTAAAGATGCTATAAAAATGTTTTCACATTTTTTTCAATTTTACAAGGAAATTTTGGGGATTTAAACATTAGCGTAGGAGTGGTTGGTCGTGTTGCGGATGTGGAGTTGCAGGGTGGCATTTCCCATTGGCTAAAAGCAACCGAACGACGTACACAGTGATGCTCAACATTTCTCTTTCAATATATACGCAACTTACACAATCGTGCCATTTTCGGTCGTCCTCAGGACTGGCACTAGTAATAGAACCCTGTAATATAATAAATTTCCATGTTTACCCATACCTACTTTATAGGATTACTATCCAAATCCATTTTTTATACAATTAAGTAATTCATATCATACAATATGAATATACCATAACCGTTCATCCATCATGCATATCGCGTGTGTATAATTCAAATAATTTCTATATACAAAAGTCAAATATTTTCTGGACAAAGGGCAGTACTCTGATTGTCTATTGAAAAAGCACGTTCGACATTTGGATGAGAACGTCGCTGATTCTCGACATTATAGCTGTCCTCATAATGTTGTTCAATACCTATGAATTTTAAACGTACTTAAGTATAATACTTGGAACCAAGACTGTCAGTTCTAGATCGTTTTGTACAATACTCTTGTACATGAATCCTCTGCCAAGGGCTCCGTAGAATATGTACGGTCCTGGTTACCGGGCACCAGTGGGGGCAAGTTCGCACGCACACCGGCGCGCGGCCAACAGAACTCATTCGCCGGTTCACAAGAACGCTTCGAGATATACACCGCGCGGTACCAAATTGAGGTGATATATCTGTTATTTATCTAACGGTGGAAGGCGAGCCGATTGTGGAAATGGCCGGAGAAAAACGTTCCCAAGACCAGGAGGAGACCCTGCTCACAGAAAGCGTCGTTCTAGTTGACATCGAGGGCACTACGACGAGCATAAGTTTCGTAAAGGTAACAAAGAGCATGGCCGAGATGGGAACGCGCCCGGTGCTCGCATTTCTTTCGTTTTATATGCAATCCTCTGACAGTACGACGTGATTCCCAATTTTGTCACGAGAAAATCCATCCGCGGGAAATCTTAAACGTGTGCACGCGCCATTTGAATAAGCACGAAAATTACGATGAATTATTTTCGACCTATCCTCGATGTGCCGGAGTAGTATGCCGGCTCCGATCCAGTTCGAGGTTCCCAGTCCGCAGGACGGAGAATTTCGCGAAAATCCAAATTGTCCTTTCTTGGTCTAATATTGACTGAACTACCCGGGAAACTTCATCTTCTCGAGGGATTTATTATTGTAGCCGACATTTTCATATTTCCCCGACGTATTCTGTTATGAAACGACGATAATAACAAATCGTAGTAGACTGAAATTAATGGTTCGTTTATCGCCATTCTCTATTGCAATGGGGATGATAAAAATTGCAGAGAATAACGCATTTCAAAGCTCATTTTCCATACTTGAATTTATTCATTGAAGTATTTTGTCGAAATGTTGCGTACCGATCGGAGCAGCCATTTTTGGCTGTAACGCTTCGAAAGACCAAGAAATTCCGCTATTTTCGCGGCTTGCCGTTTTGTGATTGTTTTCGTGATTCTTCGGTTGCAACACCCTCGTTTTATAATATGTAGTATATCAATTGTTTAATGACAAATATTATACTGTTGGGATTCAAGACGTTTCACTCTATCTGGAATGCCGATAACATGAAAAACGAGCTGCAATGACGAAAGCTTTTGTTATTTTTTTTTTGTAACCGGTTATGGAAATAACAAATAAGAAAATGCTAATTCCTGCTTATATTTCTGATGTCGGGCGGGGAAATAACAGAATTGCACAAATCTGTTATTTTCTTCTTTTTTGCGGAAACACCGCCTTACTTGTTCTGAAAACCAATCACTTCTTTAAACCAGAATCAACTTGTGAACTAAGTGTTTAATATTTTTGTTTCAGGAAACTCTATTTCCATACGTTAGAAATAATTTGAAAACATACGTTGAAGAAAAATGGGACGATGCAGAATTTAAAACAGACTTTGAGAAATTGAAAGAACAGGTAAGCTTTATTGTCATGTGACCATAATAGTGACACTTGCAAAATTAAGCATTTCAAATTTGAATCTTATTTTCATATTCCGTTAAAACGATAATCATTGTACACGACTTGATTGTTACAATGCAAAAACAATGAATAATGTTATTACCAAAAATGCTAACATTTGTGTAATATAATTTATTAAAAAATACACCTGGCCACTGGTCATTGAGTTATAAATTTTACATATCTTAGTTAAGATTGTGAGGTTGCCTATAGAAATGCGACATGAAGTTTGGGATTTAACAATAAGGCTCAGAAGCCAGTGGTGCAGTAGTGTAGAGACAGCTGGTCAGCTGTCAGGTTCTGACCTGAGTATTTCTTTGTCCCAAAATATTACCAGCCTGTCCTTCAGCCTCTCACAAAGGAGTAAAAGATTTTCCATGAGCTCTAAGTCACCATTCAAAACTTGGTCCGTTTCAACGAAGTATATTCTAGTTCAGTTTCAGAAATATTTTACATACTTTTCACAAAAAGAATTACATTCGGTAAATTGCAGAGGCGTCTTGTTGATACACGGTATTAAACTTTCAGTTTGTTTAATCCTACGCAACTAATTTCTTGATTAAACATTATAAAAACCCTGATGCTTTTCATCATACAGTTGATTTCATACTCGCATTATCTTTCAGATAAGCATGTCACGAAATCTTCAATTAATATAGTAATATTAATAATGAAAATCAATATTGTAATTTTGATTACATCAGATATCTTTCTAAAATTAAATAAATAAAATATGCAATGCATTGTGAGATTGTAAAATGGCAATCGTTTTCGACAGAACATCTTAGTGTGTATGTGAGAAAAAAAGCAATTTACCAAAAACAGATAAAAATTCTTTTCATTTCAGGCAAAGAAAGATGAGGAGGATAAGGTTGCAGGATTTGTGCCAATTAAAGGTGCTACTCCCGAAGAAGAGCGTGAATCTCTCGTGAAGAATATTCTCTGGCAAATGGATGCCGATCGTAAAACTGGTGCTCTGAAACAACTTCAAGGACATATGTGGCGCGAAGCTTACAATTCTGGATCGGTTAAGGGACAGTAAGTTATTACTTTATGTTCACTCAAAATTTAGATGAATGAAAGTGACTAGCAAACGCGTTCCACTACGAGCCATCAACATAATGAATTTTCATTTGAAGACTCATCAAATATTACCTTCAAAATTAAATGTTTAGAGTCACAATTGAAGATATAAACATTACTGTATATCATATTTATAGGATGTTGATGGCTAGTGTGAAATGATTGATTACATTCTTTTGGACCAATTTGTTACACACTGCTTTCAACGACATGATAAGACTTTTCGACTTCAATGTATTAGGTAGGACCATATGGAACAAGTGGGTGTATCATGTAACATTAGCATCCGGCACAATGCCTTACCATTATAAAAATACTTTACGATCAAACGAGAATCTAACATATTGACCAATAAGTCATACGTACTCAGCATATTAAATAAACGAAAATGCACGTGGCAAATTTTTCCTGACGAACGATACTAATTTTAAAGATAAGGTGAATACACGTAACACTGGCTCACCGGACACATTTAATGATGCATACAATTTTCAATGATATTGATAACTACACGTATTATGGACATGAAATCTGTCTAGACAAAATTATCATTGAACGTTACGATGACACTTAAGTCAGTTTCTTAGCCTTAAAGTATCTATTTTCGAGCATACGCGCGGAACCTTTTTATCTTCGGTTTACGTTCAGCAAGTCATATGATAACCACCGCCTGTTTCATATTTAACACATGCGTGCGTGACCTCTGCTCACATATACTTTATCAAGTATAGTGCATGGCGTGCATGGACAACTCGTGAATACATGAGAGGAACATGAGGGCGTGGGGTTCAGTGGTTGAGATAGTCGTGTTGCAAGAGAAAGGGGAGAGACGGGGTTTGTGTACATGCGCGAGTCTATATTGGTGTTCTGGGTTACTGGCCTTGAGACAGCCTTGTGGTCTCGTAAGGCTTTACCTCAGGCACATGGCGAGATCCAAAGATATCGCGCTGTATCTTACGATCAACGATCTATGCACTTTGCTATTCTCTTCTTGTCGACTGAATAATATACTTATTTAGATATTTTACATTTGGGTAACGGATAGGCTAATAAGATTATTAAAATTTTTTTAGATTAACACCTTCTTTGTTATTGATACTTATTATTGTAATTAAATGTTGTTCCATTAGCGTTTATGAAGATGTACCGAAAGCTCTTGAATCATGGACTGTTGATGCTGGCAGAAAGGTTTACGTATACTCTAGCGGCAGTGTGGAAGCTCAGAAATTGCTCTTTGGACATTCTAAGTATGGCGATCTTCTTAAGGTACGAGATCATTGCTCTATATAAGTTGATGATTCTTTAAGGAATTATTTAAGGGGTTACACCTAGTTGGCGGCCGAAAAAAAGGCGTGTTTTTGTGAATTTTTTTTTGGGAAAATGATTGCAGGTTTCGAACTGGTTTTTTTTTTTTTTTTTTTTATAGTGAAGGGTATATCTTTGACTATGTTTCATCATTTTTTTATTAGAAAAAATTAACAAATGTAGCAGATATAATATATTTCCCGGACCGCTGTTAAAAAAAAAGCCTTCCACGGTGACCACTGTAACTTCGACACCTATGATGTGAAATAAAAAAACCTAATAAATTAAGTGTTTTAATCGTATTATCTAGTCTTTAAACGAAGGATTTGATCAAATATTCATTTTTGAAAAAATGGTCGGCGATCGAAAGTGAAAGTCTAATTTTCGGTGAAAAATTCATTTCATTTTCCTTGATATAAAAAAAAGTATGAATCGAAAAAAAAATCCTTCGTTGAAGGACTGCCTTTTGATTTAAAAAAAAAAGTGTGCAAAATTGCAAGTGAATCGGTCCACTCGTTTGTCAGTTATCGTGGTCACCGATTTTGAAAAAGCCGTTTCGAGAAAAACGCGTTTAAAGTTTGAAGTCTGGTATATACATAGATAAAGTGTAATTTATTACCTCTAAATAACTCGCTCAATTTTGAACAGATCAACTTGAAATTTTCAGAGAATATTTTTGAAAGGCTATACTTTAAGAATCCGTCGAAAACGAACAATCGATTTTTTCGAAAATTCTGACTAGATGTAACCCCTTAAATACATATTTGTTAGTTATGACTTTGTTCGAAGAAAAAAAAGGAATGGCTGCTTGGTGTTAGCTGTCAAGTATTTAGTTAAAATTCGCTTAAAATGAATTGATATTCCTGATAATAAGTTAAAAAATATATTTTGCAGTATTTTAGCGGTTATTTCGATACGACTGTGGGAATGAAGCAGGAGGTCGCTAGTTACAAGAATATACTAAAAAAAATTGACGTGGAACCATCTAATGTACTCTTCTTAACTGATGTCGTCAAAGGTTTGTACCGTCCGACTATTTATTTGTTTATTTAGAAATACTTTCTGGCTCTGCATGCAAGAAAAATGTTAAAAACTAATCACTGCTTTCTTCATTTAATCACGACGACCAAACAGCAAGGATATCATTGATGCCCTTGTGAAGCTAGAATTTTTTCAATAATCATTTTGTCTTTTCTAATAGAGGCTCAAGCTGCTAAGGAAGCTGGTATGTCCGCAATGATTTTACTACGAGAAGGAAATGCACCCCTCACCGATGAAGATAAAGCTGCATTCACAACTATCAATTCTTTCCTGGATTTGTCCTTTCAAATGTCTGCCAAGCGTGCGAAATTAGATAAACCTGAAGTAGAAGAGAAGAAGACAGTTTCGAAGGAAGCTGCAAAGTCAGAACCCATCAACGAGCCTATGGAAACTTCTGAGGACGTAGAAATGACTGATGTTAGTGAAGCAAAGGTGGAGACTAAAAAGGTTGTAGAATCGGAGCAGCCAGAGAAAGAGGTTCTGAAATCCGGGAATAAAATGACGTGTTCCGAATCAAAGAAAGGGGAGTCTATGGAAGTTGATGGTAAGATAGAGTCGGACAAGAAATCCGTGGAGAAAGTAGAGAAGTCTGCTTCTGAAACAGCCGAGAAAGACAAGTCTGAGGCAAAAACGTGCGACAAGTCGCAAACATCTGAGAAGGCCAAGAAACCGGAAGAGGCTGTTGGAAAAGCCACAGTGGATGAAACTGATAAAGCTGTAGTTTCGGATGCTGCTATCACTGTCAGTGAAAAAGTCGTTGAGAAAGCCGAAAAGGATAATAAGACTACTGAAGCAGAGACTGAGACTAAGGCTAGTGAACGTACGGAAGAAGGCACGAACGAGCCACAATCAAAGTCTGAAAAAGATTCCGAAGCTATAGAGAACAAGACTGAAGATATTGCAAAAATTCCGGAGTCCTCAAAGGCTGAACCGAAAATGGAGACTGAAACCAAATCTACTGAAGCCACGTCAGTTGCGAATGAAGTGAAGGCACAAGCCAAGCCAGAGGAGTCTGCGAAGGCGAAGGAAGTCCCCGCTACTAAAACAGAAGAGATTAAACCAGAAGCAGTAAGTAAATCAGAAAAAACAACGCCTACCGAAGCAGAGGAGACGCCATCAAAATCTAAAGATGAGGCGAAAAAATCAGAAGCGACTCCCGTGAAAGATGTAGTCAAAGAAAATGGTACGTCCGTGGTGACAGAACCTGAAAAAGCAAAAGCACCAACGATAACGGCAATGGAGACTGATGATAGTAAACAGGAAGCAAAGAGCGAAACGAAGGAACAAGCAGAAACCGAGAAAAAGACCGAAAACGAGACTATAGCAAAGTCCGAGGAGTCAAAAGATACCGAAATTAAAAATAAAGAAGAGACTAAAGTGGCGGCTAATTCGGAGAATGAAAAGCAGGAAGATAAAAGTGCTGATAAGTCGAAACAGGATGCGAATAAGGAATCCTTGAAAGAAGAGACCAAGGTAGAGGAAGTTAAGGTTGCAACAAACACTGCAGAATCCGCAGATAAAAAACTCAACGGAACGACGCAAAATGGAGACTCAGCCGTGGCAGCAACCGAAGAAAAACCTCATAGAAATGGTCTGAACGAGGAATCAGCCAGTGAGAAGACCAATGTGAAAACGAAGGAGGAAAGCCCAGCGCAGAATGGTGAACCTGAGACATCGTCTGGTGCCAGCACGGAAACCATAAAGGTTAAAAAGGTCGTAGATTCCACAGTAGCCGAAGGTGCGGGCGAGCCCGATGTTGTCCCACCTGTAGTTGTAGCCGCGACGTCCTAATCTCGTTCTTATACAATTTAAGGAGTCCTTCATACATAACCCCAACCCCCGAACAACAACAACACTTATCTTAAAGTATAAACTATAAAGTTGTCTCCCCACACCTACACGAATCATACAACGTTTAAGCATAAACGCGGTAATTTAAGACGCAGCTCATAGGAATATTGTTCCTTCGTAGAAAAAGAAAGATTGAAATGAAAACGAGGTGTACAGCGTGTTTCAGATTCGATTGTCTTTCGGATAATGAAATGATTGTACGTGTGAAAGAACTCTCTGCAACCATGTTCCTATTGGAAGATTTTGATATTTTTAATAATTATAGTTTTATTAAGTGGCTTCGTGTTTCGCTATTTTAAAATGAGCGTTGATATTTTCGGTGTTGCGTTGATAGGCAAAATTTTTTTTCTATTTTCTTCTTATCGGCTCATTCTCAGACTTAAAGCATTGCACAAGTAGTTCGTATCTCAATTTTATGACAATATCGTATTAGAAGCTTTTTTTTATGTTTGTCGCGTTCCAACTTATCTTTCTTTTTCCGCTCTTTGTTTTATTTTATTAAACTCACATGCTCTTGTAGATGCAAATCTTGGGATGATCGAATTTGCCATTCGCTGTGATAAATTTGCGTGTATCTCTTGACATTTCTCGTACTGAGCACACTGCGTATCCACTCTTTTTTTTTTAATACTGACTTAATGAGATGTTATTACGGTACGAAAACCAATAGGCTAGGTAATATCATCATAGTTGGAGTATCTCTATACTGAATATACTCTGTGCCAAATGAAATTTAATTGTCGTT
This sequence comes from Calameuta idolon, assembly GCA_030142285.1. Classification (NCBI taxonomy): domain Eukaryota; kingdom Metazoa; phylum Arthropoda; class Insecta; order Hymenoptera; family Cephidae; genus Calameuta; species Calameuta idolon. The sequence continues at coordinate 1,435,368 of JARQSV010000400.1, forward strand.
TCGTCACACTTCTCCGACACTATACGAGATGGCAGGCATCACTATTATTCGATTTTTATTAATTCCAAAATTTAGTTTTTCTATCCTTCTCTATCTATTTCTTTCATCTTTTCATCTCACTATACAACCACGAAAGAAACGTTTGACTAAGGATGTTTTTAAGACTGAAATCAATATCGTCGTACAGAGTCGCCGGCTTTAGACCGCAATATATCTATTGCGTTTCGTGTACTTAAGAAGGTCTCGGGCCTGGACAAAACAACAGCACCCCTATTGCTTTTGACTTGTCTCTGAAAAACTTTTGAGATTACTTTCACTGTTGCACAGACATGCCGCGCGATTAATGGAGAATTAATTATCTTAAAACGTCAGTTCGATCGTGTTTTTAAATCTATACAATAACTTAATCGTCGCCGTATTTTCGATCATGATTTACAATTATCTAATATACGAGCGCCATAGCAATTTAAAAATGATGTACCGTTGCAATTTCAACTTGAACATCAGCAACGCTGTTCCATTCGAAAGATCTTAAACGGAACAATTACTCGTGAACTCGTGAATTCGTATCTCGTAAGTCAAGTTCGAAATTATAGTTATTCCTTTCGCATTCGGCATGCTGTCAATTTTGCGTGAATAATTAAAACACGATGCTGAATACGAAGTTTGGTAACTCGAGATCGCTAGGGGAAGACGTACAAAAAGCAATTTGTCGACGAGCGAAATGACAGCAGCTTGGCGTTTGATGTGGCAGCTTGTACATTGCTAGGTTTCTGGGATACGAAGGAGAGTAAATTATTTATTTATTATTATTTCCGTCGGCAAAATTGACTGTGATCTAAGGATATTAATAGACTTAGGGAAACTGAGGGACTCATCATTATCCCCATTTCAGCTCGGTTCGCGACGTAAATCATTATAGAGTATTTCATTCTGCGTTATTGTCTGAACGAAATGAAGTGTGGACAATGTCTGATCCTGCCAATGTTGCTGTTTATGAGAGATCAACGAATTCGCAGTCCAGCCCGTTGCCACCGCATTGCCGGCGACTTATGCATTCAGAGTCAATATTTCAAAGAATTGACACGATATGTGGACACAAAAAAAATAGGAACGAGTACCAACGACTGATCACGACAAATAATAGAAGAGACAAAAGGCACGAGCACATGTGGTGTAACATGTTCTATAATCATTTTCAGATGCATTTAGCCGATAGTTTGTATTAACTGTGGAATTTTAAAGGGGACAGTATCTACTTTCTCGTAGATCCATCTACGAGACGACAACATCTGGTTGGAATACTTGAGTCAAAATCAGCATGGGAATATTCGAACGACGTAACGACGCTCGATTTGTTCCTACGCGGGATACGTTAAAATAATGCTAATCGAGTAGAGCGTTTAATTTTATAGACGTAATACGCATCTTTGACATCACCGTCATTATACAATCGACAAGGTCATTCAATTCGAGATATCACCGATTGCAGATTCGCTCTCGTATTACCATTAATGTCTGGAGTATTAACGATTTGATTGTCTAGATTCGTCCATTTGACTCTCTGTCCCTATAACTCTTTTATACAATAAAGTCCTGTAAGTATGGTCAATCCAATGTGGCTAGGATAATTAAGAATATAATTGAAAAATTGATTAGAGAAATCATGGTGATGGTTAACTTTGTTGTCGTGCATTTCGGGAAGTCTACATAAATAATTATAATTTAAAAAAAATATATATATACTTATACTTCAGTTTTATATAACGGGCAATAGAATAAACAGTGCACTGACTTTCCGATAGCAGTGGCTACGTTTTCGCGTTCAAAAAATTGCCATTTAAATCCTTACCGTCATTCCATAGTGATGTGTTTGTTTGAAATTTTTTTTAACAAGTCTCTAAACTTTTGTATCTCTGTGTAGTAATTCGATTCTAGTGGATTTCTCTGCTAAGGTATCATTGAGTCATATAAATTTTTTTCAATCGGTACTGTGACAGCTTGGAACGTATTTCTATCTTTCGCCATATTGGATTCCTGTAACTAGAACATTTCCTTAGGAGCCCCTTAACCAATCGTCAATGACGTATTCTGATAGACTGCCATGACTATGATGTAACATTACGATTTTAGCGTGAAATAACGACGAATGCGGAGTACCTTTTGGCTGACTTTCACGTCATCACCTTAAATCATCACTTCATATCACTCATATTAATGTTTGCGTCAATGGTCAGGGTTCTCCAGAGGTCATCGAAATTTCATGTTAAAATCAAGAAATGCTCAACTATGATTGACTTTTTAATCTGATTAGTTTTCTAAGTTTCAAGAAAAAAAATTAAATAAAACATTTATAAGTTATCACCCGACTTCTTTGACTGTCATTCATTGTATCACCTACTAACTACCGAATCATTTTTAATCCATTTGACATGGGGGACCGATCACGCACGATTGTCATTTTTAATTACATTAGTAAAAATTCGGCTAGTCAAGAAACCCCAGAGCGAGTTTACGAGTGATAAATCATTTTTTTTCTATTTTTGTATTTGTTTTACGATATGCTAATTATACTATAGCAGTTGCAATCTAGAGTATAATTTTAACGTCGACTTATCGTTATTCTTTACGGTGAAGTGAGATACTAAAATTTTATGCCACAATGCAATAAGTAATATTTTAATTCTCGAGTTCTCCTGTCAAATTATGACTAATAGGGTATTACGATTAGTAAAAGAATTTACGAATTTTTTTTAAGTAAGCGTATCTTATTATCAATGGACCTAATAGGTTAATCTTAAATATCGAAATATGTATATGAACGTTTCAGTGATTAATTGCTTGGCCTTTTTTTTCAATATATATATATATATATATACACATATATATAAATAAATCATTAGCGATACATTTTATTAATTTGTCTGAAATTCGTGAGAAAAAAAGTCATTTGAACAAGGATCGTTTATGGAAATTGTTACACTACTGAGTGCTTCGTTAAAGAATTGGTATTTCTGTTGACATTCGCATTAAGTTTTAATTAGATTAGATAGTTTGCATTATAGCTTTACAGTAATGTCATTTTATATGGTTTTATATGTCATTCCCAAAATTCGCAAGACTGTCGAACACGTGTTTATTACATGAATATCATTTAATTAGAGTTTAGTTAATTGAAATCTTGAAATCGAATAATTTTTATTAATTACAATAACGGAGTTTATGAATTCAGATGGTGATCACACGTCTATCATTCCATTGTCACGAAATTACCACGTTAACCAATATAATAACAGGCACACAAAACGGATGCAAAAAAATTAATATAATTAATCCCTCTCACAGTAAAAAAAATATTAATTATTGTCGTTAATTCGAAGTAATTGTAATTAGAGCTAAGTCTTTGGCGCTACTTGATAATGCGTTTCCAGTAGTGCTGATAACGAAATAACGTCACTGATAAGGTCAGGCACCAACTAACAATTATCTCCGGTGAATTTTTCCAACCGCCTAAGCAAAGACTGCATTAATAACAAAAATTGTCTTATCATACTGTTTTCAAGAAACGAAAGAAAAAAATGAAACGAATCATTCGCCACGCGGATCCCAGTCATTTTAATAAGAGCCTAATTTCTAAGTCACGTATAAAACACTTTCTGACTGTTTTACGGATTCATTCTCATTAGTCTACTTGCCATATGAGATACTCCATTATTTCCATCTGATTACATGAGTATGGATGTCACGCGCACCTAATCTAGTCTTTACCAGAATCCCGTGAAAAAATCGCGAATCCACTTTCGCGATTATAAACGGATGTCTTGCTGTTAGTTGGTCAATGGCGACGTATCATTCATAAAATTCGAGTAACACCATAGACTGAGGTATACGCATATAGCATATACCTACAAAATAACTTACTATATTTAGTTATAAAATTCAAGAACTAGACGTAGGACTAAAACGTATTGTTTAATTTTAGTTTAGTAGCATTGCGATTATATTTCATAAGACTACGAAAAAACGGTATTTCTAATTCCTCTTGTTTTTAAGTTACTTTATTTGCATTGTTTATCATTATCTTTTTGTATGCTGTACTGCATATGTCAAACATGCTCTACTATGTATTACATTACGCGATAGTTGTAATTAAGATACTACTTTTAGTGTGTACCCACTATAATCCTATTTTAGTTGCTTGTCATCGTGATGCTTAGGTCAACGTGGAGTGGAGTTTATTCAATGTGGAGCATTTAATAGTAGTCATCATTATTCGAGATCATTCACATTTGTACATCACTTTATACACATTCAATCACCAATGAACGGGTATTATACGTTTTTATTTCCATACAATACTCTTTGTGTGGTATCTTCTATAATCTTAAGGTATACGTGTATACTTTCAGGTAATTATCAATATTTACCAACCTAAATTATCTTTAAGTATTTACTGAGTGAATGATTCGAATGTGACTATAATTTCATGCTTGTTATTTATCAAAGCAATCGTATAAGCATCCTCTCCATGTACCTAGGCTTTTGACTTTATCTTAAGGACAAGATGTATTAAGCATTTTGGTACTGGAAATACACAATTTTAAAATGTGAATTTATAGTTTTTGTGCCTATCTTAACCCGAATCCACGTATCACTGATATCGATAATGGATTAATTGGTAAGATAAATACAAATGTAATAAACGAACAAGATTAATATATATAAATCACTACTATATACATACAGGTATGCCTGAGTACATAAATAAGAGTACAAAAGGTTTCTTTGCTTAATAATTAATTGTATTCAGTTCTCAATTCATCATCAGTCATTAGATAATCATTTGTTATATGCTCCTCGCTACAATCTACTTCTGTCATCCATTCTGACTCTTCCGTGTCAGTAGTTGATTCCTCAAGAAAGTCACTATTTGATGATTGATTATGTGATCTTCGAAAATGACTGTCTAAGTATCCCTGATTATGTATTTTCATATGTTTCAACATATCACCTTTCTGTGCAAAAGCATGATGACAAATCCAATACACGTGTGGACGTTCTCTAGTATGAGTTTTCGTATGACAGTTTAATGAATGCAACCGTTTAAAAAGCTTATTGCAATAAGGACATTCATGTGGATAATTATCTGTATGCAAAGTTACATAAGGCTGATCTATTGTTGCTTTTGTCCGAAATCGTTTACCACACTCAGTGCAGGCATAAGGTCGCTAACCAGTATGCAATCTATTATGAACTCTCAACTGTGCCATTTGCCTAAAACGTTTCTCACAAATACCACAAGAGTACAGCTTTCACTCTCCATTGTGCTTTGCCATATGATACTTGTATGCAAATGCAGTTTTTATGTTCTTATGACAAATATCACAAGTGTTTGATGATTCTAATGCTGATGATACCGCATGCCGTTTTCTATGTTTAGTAAGATTTCCATATTTATTGAATCGAGCACCGCACATCTCACAAACATAAGGTCTCTCACCCAAATGCGTATTCATGTGTTGTTTAAGCAATGATTTCATACGGCATTTCTTGTCGCATAAATTACACACAAATCTATGATCTACTCCATGTGTTTTTTTGTAACAATTTAATTTACTGGTGGTCTTGAACGATTTTGAACAAATCGTACGGGAAAATGATCGTTCTTCGCTATGCGTTTCCAGATGATACTGTACATTTTGTGAAGAGGACAAAAATTTTCCGCATAAATTGCACAAGAAGCTCTTTTCGTAATCGACTTTAGTGTGTCTTTGCATAAGAGCTATCGTGGGAAATATCTTGTTGCATCTTTTACATTTACGCAATGACATGTCCTCCATGTGAGACTTTTTATGACGCTTAAGACTGTTAATGAAGACGAATGACTTGTTACAAATATTGCACTGATATGGTTTTTCATTGAAATGCCATCGTTTGTGAGATTCTAATCTGCCTTGTAATATGAAGTATCTATCGCAATATTCGCATATCTTATTCCTTGTTAGATGCCACTTCATATGAGCTCGATAAGTTTGACAATTAGTCAATTCCAAGGGGTAGCTGGTACAATTATACTTTTTTATTTGTCTCCTCTTCTTAATTTTTTTCTTAGTCACGGTATATTTTACCTCGTGTTTTTTACCTTTGATTGCGTGGATTGCAATACTGCACTCCACTACTGAATTTCTATCAAAGAATTCCTCATTGCATGTCATGCATTTGAATACTGTAATTTCAGGACACTCGATTCTGTTAGAATACGATCGATCTTCTGATAACGTGCTTCTTTTTGGTTCTGTAATTTCAGAAATTTCTAGTATATCTTCGCTATTACTATTATTCAAAGATACTGACTTTGACAACGACGGTTTCTGTGAGTTCACACGTGTAGTTTTAGTCTTTTGGAAAGATGTTTCAGTGCTATTTAATTCATTTTCTACATCAACACTATCCTCTCTGTAAGAGGTATCATGATTATATAGCAAATTTATTTATATTCTAATAATGAAGACATATCAGTCTATATTAAAAAATGTCTTACTCTTTAATATCCTCAATCGTGGTATCAGACTTATGATTCAAATTTACATCCAGATATTGACTCGGATTGATTTGTAAATTTTCTTCTGGATGAGCTGTATTATTTTCTGTGCAACAAGTACTTTCCTATAAACAAAAATCTAGCAGTCTTTTCACAATACATGGAATCACATGCAATTGTAACTATTTTCCATTGATGCTGTTAAAAAACTTACGTATGATAATGACTGATTAATACTTTCCTCCTCTCGATTTTTCTTTAACTCTCTTAACTTTTGATTTGCATTTATAAATTTTTGTATTGTATCATTGCAGACAGTCAATTTATCTGTGCACGACTGGCATACTTCCTCAGCCAATCCATCATGCTTGAATACATGAGCCTAAACATAAAGTACAGTTTTAATTTGCATAGATAGTGGTCATAATACTTTAAAAAGCATTACCTCGTTTGGTAATATTTTATTTATCTTTAGATTCACGTGCGTATCATAAATAGAATTCAATAAACTGGCTGGTATAAAACGTGCACATAGTCTACAGAAGTTATGAGTGTTATCTTCCTTATTAACTTCAGTAGCATTGATAACTAAATCCACATTCCTCTGTTCTTTATTAGAATTGTCTTTCTAAAACATATTTATTTTAAAGGCACATTATTTCTCTCTCTCTTTTCCTGTGTACCGATTATGAATTGAATTCTGCTTTTGTGCGAAATCTCCAATTTTGCGTCATAGTCATATTGTCAGTTTCCGTTTTTTCCGTTGTATCACTTGTGGCAGCAGTATCGCCATTTGATACTGATACATTTTTTCGTTGATGAACTAAAATCTCTTTGATATTATTCCCTAAATATCGTTGGTATCGGAAGTGCTGTCTTAATAAATGTTGTATTGTGTGGTGGATTAACGAATCAACGATCCTCAAAGTGTTCAGCACAAAGAACATATCGGCGTAGTATATCTAGACTCTTGTTCAAAAATTCAGGTCTATCACAAGCTTTAGCCCAAATACGAGCGCTGTAAAACATAATTTTTAGTGTTTCTATATCAAAGATCATGATTTATAAATAAAAACATTAAGCAAACAAAACTTTATATACGTATAAAACAGAACGTGTCGTATAGGAAGAGAACGTACTTACTCATGTTCCGCTTTCGGGAATGGGAAAAATTTCAAGTCAGGTCTCGAAATTGATTCATTGAAACATGTTTTGGCGGGGCATCTTCGGTTAACCATTTTGAATTGATATTAAACGCAATCACTTGTCTCATAATTTGAGGATAATTCGTTCGGATATGGCTGGATATGGCAGAAATTCTGTTTGTGTATCTACATCACTAGTGAGTTTATACTTGCAAAGAAGCTCTTACTTTTAGAAATTACAAGATACGATTAACTGCAACCATGATAGTTAGATGGCGACACGATCTTGTTCTATTTTTTAAATATGTAGGCTCAAAGCTATTTATCGTTTATTGACTCCTTTAGGACTCCTTTTATTGTAATACATTGTAATACTTGGCTACATTATCTCAAAATCACAACAATGTTCTTTTGTTTCCACGTCTTACTTGATATGGTAACGTAGATGGCATTCTGATATATCCTAGAATGGTCGTGTTGATTCAAACTCCTGGAATCTGCTCCAGATGGCGTTTGAGGCGTCTGCATACGCTATTGCAAATTTGAAGATAGAAAACCATTATTCAAGATTTATTATTTTATATTTTTTTCAGAATTAAATAAACTCAATTCTTATTCACGAACTAATAAAATTAATCTATAGAAGTGCACACGTTTAGCGAAGACGGGATTGGGGCGCCATCCAGTTATTTCGGTCTGAACTATTATAAATTCCTACAATATCGAATCAGCATATTTTTATTGAAACGTCACAAATCCCACAAACAGTATTTACAATTTAAATCATAAGCATAATTTATGCTTGAAGTTATGCTACTAAAACATAGAGGGCATTAGGTTCTTATTGGTAACTACGAGAATTCTTCGACAGATGGCAATAGTAACACTTCTTGATTGATCAAGTTTAAAATAGTATATAACAGGATGAGTTTCTAGCCTTTTTGCAATGATAACTTATGCGTACCACTTATATTTCATTCCTTTATGTAATAAGATTTATTTATCCGCCTCCTACATAATACAACTTTACCAAAAATTCATACTTCATAAGCACGAAATTTACCAATATCGAATATCCGCATCCATAGCTTGCACCATAAGCACTACAATGAGTGTTAATTATGTCGCGAAATTTTTTTCCTTATGCTGGAATGCCTTCTTATGTATTACAATATAAAAGAGTCCCCTGAATGTGAAATTGATCTAATAATTAAATCACGCCACAGGTAAGACACAGGAAGTGAGCTATCAGTAAAGAATCGCAAAGCTTGATCACAGTCGGCCAATGCAATTTGTCAGTAGTGAAATTCAGCATGATATCGCCGTAGTTGTTCTTTTTAATATCAACGAGGTTAACTCACTTTCGCCAATTGAACCGAACCTCCCTCAGTACTCTGTGACAGTATAAAACAGGGAAGTAGTAGTTATATATCTTACGTACAAAACTCCAAGGCCCATTCGGACTAATGTCTTTCTTGAATCCTATAATGTCAATGATACACCAAGTAGTGTATCAATGAGAAATCGTCAGCAGTCGGACTGCTACGAAACCAAAGTGAAAACGAAGAGCAGATAACTGTCCGTGGCCGCGCGAAGAAAACAGGATCATGGGAGGCCAACAAATAGAAGATGAAGAAGATGAAGCCTTTCTCTTCGAGCTCTTTCAACTGGGGGGGGGGGGGGGGGGGGGGAGGTGGAGTCTTCGAGGGCAGCAACGATCTCCGGTGCGTTGAGAATCTGACAGAATAATAAGATCCTAGAATACGAAAGATGCTCGATATTAAATTCGTTCAAAAAATTGTTAATATCATTCAAAAAGCAAAAATGCAAACATTACATCGTTTTCATGAGTACAGTGTCGCTCGGCCGCAAAAGATCTTTTTTATACTAAAAAAAAAACACGTTCAGAATGACGTGTATGATAAAAATTTAATACATCAAGATATGGACACTCGAAGCTTCCGACCGGCGTAATACGAGTTGTGATTTCTTTTTTATCAGCCAGATTGCACAAGGACCATATGAGAAGAGCTCCGAAAGTGCTGGACGCCTTGATCACTATTTTAAATTAAATAACATCGATTTTAATGACAAATTCATATGCGAACGAAATATTCCACACTTCTCAGATGTTTCCACGTACTATACGTGCGTGCCGATACTTTAAAAATTATTCATCGGTTTCAGTTGTGAATCTGTTATACACTGGTATCATATAGACGTTAAGATGATGCCCATTGGTTCCTGCACGTACAAGGGCTGGCTAGCAGCGTACTCTGGTCTTCCGTAGAGACATCTGTGCCTCTGTGAATCGAGACGCTTTGAAGTTCACTTTCCTCTTGGCCCGTTACCATCGCGCGGTAATAAAGATTCTAGTCATGCGGAGTGGGGTTAATGCACATTAACAGTGGAGTGACGAAACGTGTATTTTTAATCTAGTACTGACGTTGCTGGAAGCCGAACGACCGTGATTCCACGTCGTAGTCTCTTTACGAAGAGATGCCGAAAAAAATCAATTTTGATTGTCGGATATTACGAATTTGAATCCGACGAATGTAACAGCCTAAGGCTGTACAGTACCATCCTTGGGCGGAAGGTTCTTATCCTTGGATAGTATTTTCTGGGTGAGAGAACGTAGATACTTTGCAGGACCGAAGATAAAATATCGAGAGCCCGTGCGCATTTTCTCCTTGGCTACTCGCACATTCATCCTCTTTTGCGCGCAAGAGAACAGGGAACGGCAACGTCGAGGATGATGATGACAACGATGGTGAGGACAGCGAAGTATCCGCGAAAAAAGGATGATTAACAAAAAAGTGTATTCGTAGATTAAAACAATTATATTAAAAAATATAGTTAAACGTCGAGTATATTCCATTGGAGAGAAATAATTAATATAGAATAAAATAAGAGTTATAAGCAGTACTCAAATTCTTCCACAAAATACTAAATGTATGTCATGCTTCTTTAACTCTTCTAAGATAATCAAATAATTTCGATCCATTTAGCAAATGTTTATGATTTCAGCTGGTTATTGAAGAATTTCGAGTACGAATCGTTTTTAAGGATATTCTTATTTAAGATATTGTCTTGTTTAATACAATTTTTCTACCCAGCAGATACTAAATTTATAGTGCAACTCCATGCGCCACGCGTACTGTATATTACTTGTTAATATGTTTTTTCTTTCCTTTCACATAACCGTCTTTAAAAACCTACGCAGTGTTAATTCCAGGATACGATAGTCCTTCGATCCATTATAAATGGCGAGTAGGCATCTCAATCTTTCTTGATCTCATCCGTAGTATGTAGCTGTACGTACAAGTAGTTACATTACCGACGTAGAAAAATTAACGCAAAGGGATGGAATGTATATACAGGCCACTGCGCTATTCCAATACGCAGAGAATGTGTCTAACGACGTGTCCAACAATCGAGTAACCATATTGCGAAGACTCGCTGGTTCGTTCACTCGTTCGTCGTGGCGTGGCCGACGTTTCCAACGACGACTCGAGAGTTCCAACCGTCTCTTTCTATTTGTCGAGCGGCGTTCTCATTTGCTGACGTCTCGTGGGGTGAAACGAGAGCGTACAGACAGGATTGGACGAGCCTGACGTCATTGCGTGGATGATCACCCGATTGTCAGTGGCAATCTGCCTTGGAGCAATCAGCGGCAAATTCAAATAAAATCGAGGGAAAGGTGATGCGGTAGTATGATACGTAGTTTATAGATAGTGACGTATCTCTGGTGAAGTTTTATTCAGAGTATGAGATCGGTGTGTATTGCGCGATTATGAGAAACAACTATTTACTATGCAGTATTTGATCATTTGAGACGTTTCTTTTTCTCTATAGTCGTTTATGTGTACTTAAATAGTTATGACGATGATTATGAAGGTAAAATGGTTATAATTTACAGTGCCAATGCGATTCGTATGTTCTGAAAAGATCCTGGACTCATAGAAGATTCCAGGAGGACCAACATTAAATGGGTCCGCTTATCCTAGCAAGCTTGATTCCCATAGCGAAATGATCTTCGTTCGGAAAAGGGTGGCTTCGTACGAGGTGACCCGGAGTGACGAAGGGCATCGAGAAGGTTGTAAGGGCGAACGAGAACTCGGCTCAAACTCCATCCGCTGCTAGAAAACAGTGAGGTTAGGTTCTAGAGGACCGGCAGAAGCAGTGGTAGAGCGCAGAGGCAGACGAGAAGAGACGACCGCTTGAAATCCCTCCTTCCCGCCTTTCCTGCCTGCTTGCCGCCCGTCCGCCATGCCACTACGAGCGGGCGAACGTACAGCTAGGCCGGCACGGTCCTGTAGCCCATTTGGCATTTCCCCAGCTATAGCGGCGGTCCTGTAGCCCATCGTTGTTATCGTCCCGCAGCTGCATAAAGTCGGCTCCCTCTCTCTACGCCCCACGGTCCCACTCCACCGCCGCCATCTACCCCACTACCGACACCTTCGTATACCCCGGGTTCCTCCCTTCATGCCCGTCGGAGCCTATCCCCACTTCTCGCAGATCCCCGTTCCTGTCCCCACCATCCGTCCTGCCGGCACTCTCACGAACCCCCACCGGCGACGACGCAGCGACGTTCTCAGGCCGACAGTGGCGCCGTCAACAGGGACGCCTTGAAACTCATCCCCACTACCTAACAGCAGCACCACCAGGGAGACCGCCATCGCCATATCCTCGGTACGTGCGCCGTCCTTGTCGTCCTATCGATTCCCGTGCTCGGTCCCGCTCGTCCCCTGGTAACCTTGGTAGAGAATAACCCGCCGTTCAATTCAAGGAATTATGACGGCCCCTCGGCCCTCTCTTTCCCAGTCTCGTGCCTCCTCGTGCGGCCAGGGCCGTTCGTCTGTCCACCCAACGGTCGTACGGTCGTTTGGATGTTCGGTCGAGTACGGCCGCGCACGCTCTCTACCTACGTGAGCATATACGTAGATATTTACACGCTCGGAGAATAGAGGACCACCATAGCGGTTTTGGAATCCCCGAAACTGAGCTCACCCGTCATCCGTTCTCTAATGTCTGTCTCTCTGCTTGTCTTCTAGCATCGGTTACTTGCTTGCCACGGTTTTGGCAGCTCTGGGAAAGAGAGTGTTCCAGCGTGCCGTGAACGAAGCGTGAACTGCTGCCAGCAATGTATAGCTGGAGAGGGCGGCGGGCGTCGAAGGCTGGATCTTCAACGTGGCGCGTTTCACTATAGGAAGAACGATGCATGCCCTGGCTCTTGCTGGCACTGCCGCATTTTCGGCGCCTGATAACAGCACATCGCCGTCTCGCTGACGGCGCCGAATTTTTTTAACCGTCGACACGCCACTGCTTTTACCTGGTGTGTATCCTGTAGTGTGCGTTGTATCAGATTAGTACTATTGTACTATTTTTTTGATATCGTACCGACTATGCGTATTCGATACATGACGACGCATTGACATATTGAAACGCGCTGTATCAACGTGCCGGTGCCGTTAAATCGGTATATCGTTCACTAGACGCATAGCTGATTTGCCGATGGAAATAACATTCCTCGTCGTCGCAATTAACAGCAAATTAGTATCGCATGACTTCGAAGGGAATATTAAAGAAACATTCTGTGTATCTTGCATTCATATATACGGGAGATATTCCAGTGGAAGAGAGATTCTCATATTTGCGATTACTTACATATGAATACCTTGACTTACTATGTGGGATCGAGTATGAGTTGATCTATCTATTATCTCTTGTAAACTTCTTTGTTTTACTTCGTTTAATCATTTTTATAGTGAACCTCCACAACTGAGCGCTACTAATCGATGATCGATCAGTTTAAAGCCTCACAGTCCTGGATTTAACCCTTAGAGACACCACGTGCTTTCACCGATTCTTGGTGAGCTTAAAATTATTATTATTAAACAACATATAAAGATTGATTGCAGTGTCAATTGGTCAAGCATTATCGAAATTGGGCTCTATTATTAACGACGTAACAAATTTCATAGGAGCAAAGTCACATGTTTGCCATATATTATTCTAGATAGTGATATAATGATTTCATGACTGAAAATCAATGGATTTCTAGTTTATTCAAACAATCATAAGTGGCTTTAATATATCTCTGTAATTTACTGTATCGATAATTCATGTACTTTTTACGATAAAACCTGAGATCGTATATCAAACTTCCTGCCAGAGTCCTTACTAAACAACCTGAAGGTTCTCTATACTAGATTCAAAGGGACTTAATAGAATCCGAAGTTTTACGATCGCTGAATTTCCGGTTATAACAACGCGGTGAGAGCCGAGGCAACAACCTTCCGAAAATGTCCCTAGACGACATCGCTACGAATTATCCGCATTCCCAATCGCATCGCTACCCCAACAAGATGTATAGCTCACCATCCTAAAACGAATTCTATCTCTCGGGGTCAAGATCCAGGATTGTCGTACTTCACGTCAGCGTCAGTCACTTGTTGAATGTTGGCCAACTCGAGCAACTCGCGTCCGGCCGTCAAGGAGCTACGAGTTCGGTCCGTAGGGACGTTTTTCACGGTGATAGACTCGTTAGATATAATTTAGTATGACTATATTTCACTTCATCATCGAACACGCATGTATCATAGAGGGATGATCATCAGCTTGGTTCGCGTACTACTAGCGATAGAAGGATCATCGTGTCTATCGGGAGCACTGGAATAGGACTGCTGCCTAGGATGGTACCAATGCGAGGTTGCGATAGCTGAATGCGATTATACAGAGCTACAGATCTCAGGGGTCTCAGAACCCTTTAGATTCCCTATTACCTTAGGGCACAGATACATGAACTGCTAATCAGACACAGTGTCATTTTCGAGATTGATAAAACTGTGGAATAATTAAAATGTCGCAGAAAGGTGTTGCGCGTGTAAGATATAATTTTATGGCTTATGTCGAAATTTCTTTAAAGGAACATTTTTGTTTATTAATAACATGGTAAATGCAGAAGACTGCCATAGTCATCATCTTGATAAAATGTTCTTTGGATAAGGACGGTTGTCTTGACGCTGGTTTATGTCGAAATTCCATCTGTCTTTGTTCAACCGACGGACGTTTGTGGTTCCTTGGAGTAAGTCGTGTTCGTGGTGCACGCAACGGTGACGCAGTTTGGTCATTAAACTCCTAAAGTGACTCCCCCCACCCGGCAGCACGCACCGAATGTCGGAGTTTTCCTAAGAACGTACATAGGTTGCAGCGAAAAGCTCCGTTACTCGCTCGTAGGTGGTCGCTAACCTGGTTCGGGAGAAGGAAGAAATCGTATCTCGTCTCTCAGGACTTTGTTTTCCGCACTACTTCACTACCCGTCCTCGAAAGTCCTAGTTCTCTGGCGAACACCTTTAGGATCGGCCAAATGTATACCAGAATCCCTTTTCTAACATTCATTTCGCGTAGATAAACTAGAATTTTTAACTGTTGAGCTTTGATCCCACCAATTGGTTAGGTCACAGGAGGAAAATGGGACGTTCATTTTACGAAGCTAAGGTCGCAGACACGAGGTGAGACTCGTTATAGTTTCCTCCTTGAATTTTCTGAGCCACCCGTACCTCTAATAAAAATGGCGTTTTTTCTCGGCGAAGAGTTCAGTTTTCTAAGTTGGTAGATGGGTAGGAGAATCACCGGGTGAGTTTCTACCTACCAGAAATCGATGGTTGGACGCTAAAATTAAGCGTTCACCAGTGGTACCTCAGTTGCAACGTCAGACCCATCTCCTAGAGCCAAGCCGGAGTTCAAACAGGTCTGAAACCCTCACCACGGACCCATTATCCCAAAAGGGGCCCTGGAAATTCCTCAGGCAGGAGGGATCGGACGTAGCCGGCTCTGTGTCGACCTGGTCAGCAGTGGTTAGGCAGTGCTTAAGCCTCTTTCAAAAAGATATCTACCTCTCTGCTACCTGCTCATGGGTCGCATGCTCCTTGGACTCGCATTTGCACGAAATCGACCGAAAGAATAGAACCAGAAAACTCTGCTTCAGGGAAAAAGGTTCCTTTGGAAGATCTTTCAAGATGCGGCAACGTAGAGAGATAACACATCCTGCTCATACATATGACTAGAACACATTTAATGACTGATATTCTTGTGCTTCGTAAATTTAAAAGTCATTTTCAAGTATTGAAAGATTTAAAAAAATTTAACTAAAGGATTTAACTCGAACACCTCTACAACGACGTTCGGAAATTTTTTAGAAGTTTACCCTTAATCTTACATCTAAATTTAAATAACTCAGCGACTGGCAATGCAGTTGAGGTTTTCGAAATTTTATACCGACTTTTATAATCGACTACATGCCGTCTAGGCTCTTCCAATTCGCGCGAATTATATTGGCGAAGTATAAGTTGCTGCGGAAGTCTTCGTACCGTACCGTCGGTAAGGCAGAAGCGTTAGGGTAGGAAAGCTTGTCAGGCAGGCAGACATGAGGGAGGAAAGCCGGCAGGAAGGTTGTCAGAGGGGAGAAAAGGTTCTTAGGGGGTTCAGTTTGGGTTGGTGAGGCTCTCTGAGCCCCAAGAGGCGAAGGGGAGTTTTTGTTACATTTATTCTCGCACGGCGTCGAGGGGGCGCTTTTTAGTAACGCCCTACTCTGAGAGGGAAAATTCAAAGACCTAAGACGTCGAGCCCTCCAACGACATTCCCTCAGTAGGGTCTTCCTCTGGTCGATCTTCGGGCACCCAGCCGCCATTTCATGTTCACAGCTACTACGTAGGTACTCGTATATACTGTCTAGTTGTCTAGGACGAAGGTCAATTCTAAATATTTTACGGTTCAAAGATCAGAAATTTGACTTTTTAAAAAACCAAGTTGCATTTTAATCTATTTACGAGAATGACACTTTCGGGTTATTTTATCATATTAAAATTTATTATATTTCTTGTACATGACTATAGTATTAAGAAGATTGAATGGCGGCTGTAATACTGAGGGAGATGCAATTGTATATTTATTTCTCCTAAGGATTCCTTCTATACCGATACTGCGCGTCCATCCTGAGTCGCAAAAGGACTCGAAGCGAATGAATGCCATCTTTATGAATCGTTCTTGGAAAACAAATTATTATTACAGAAAGGCTACAGTCAGAGTACAAGTAATCCACCCGCTGAGTGTCTTCTGCGAAAGTGCTTCGCCGTGACCTAATGCCAATTGCCACGCTTAGGAAGAGTCTGTGTACATGATTGTATCCATAGGAATGTTAATGATCATAAAAAGACAATGGTTTTTGAGACAAATACGTCAAAACGTATGCGTATGGTGCTTCTTGCGAATGGTAAGTTATGTAAATAACGGAATTACAAGTGCAAATTGATCTTAAGTATCGATGCAGTGATCTTGCGATTTTCGAGTTGACGTTGTATAATTAATTTTTTGTATAAATCTCTTTGGAGAAATATTGCGAAATTTCCTTCCAGGGTAGTATCGGCGGATCCGTGGAAAAGAAAGAATGCGAGAAGAGAAGTTTCTCCCTTCCGCGATGAGGGTGAATGGAACAGAGAGCGAGAGAGTCGGTAAGTAATGGAAGAGAGATAGAGATAGTCAGCAGGAGAGGAAAAGCAGGCGGAGTTGAAACAGGCCGAAGGGTGCTCTCATCTCTTCTCTCTTCTTTTTCGCCCTCTCTTTCTCCCTCTCTCTTTCGCGCGCGCGCGCGCGCTTTTAGTGAATCTCTTGCTTTCTCCACGTCTCTCGCATTTTTCTCTTTTCTCCATATTTCAGGTCGTTAATATTAAGACAGAGACTATATCACCCATCAAGAGACTTCGTATACGTAGAGAGATTAAAAGTGCGTCAAGTATTTCTTGGATACTTTAGGTAAAATGTGGAGAAAATTTCTTTAAGCGCATATATTCTTAACCAGGATGTTCAAATTTTACGAATATTTTAATGGTTCAATATTTAACGTTACCGTCAGACTACAGAATTTCAAATTTCAAGGATTCTTTTAACGGAGTACTAACGTGTATATCATGAAGTAAGCAAAGCTCTTTCACCGATGATAGCTACTTCTGTATCGGGTAATACTAAACGGAAAGTAAATCGTTAATTTTTAAAATTGGCCCATTGTCATGTACCATATACAAGTATCGGTGCAACAGTCATCCATTGTATTTACAGTCTTTCATAATAGAGATTTTCGTTATTTATAATTGCAGCGTTCATTATCCGATGCAAATTAAGATAATTAGGCGCTTGGGGAGTGCTTTTATTTTCCACTGTGCAACTTCCACCCTCTTAGCGTTCTGCTTCTCTCTCCCTTTCTCTTCGACTTTTGTCGTCTGTTTCTCTCTCTCGCTCCTTCGTACTTTTCTGTACATTACCTCAATACCCCTCCCGTATCATTTTTCACGACTCCTTCTATTTTTCGCGCTCATTCAGGAGTCCTTCTCCCTCTCGTTCCTCATTTCCTCTTTCCGTTCCGCGTCACGTCACCGTCAACGTTACCGTCTCCTCCTGACGTTATACCAACTGTTTCCCAATTTCTCTATACTAAGAAAAACATCAGCGTTCGTTAATACCTCCGTTGATACAAAATTCTACTACGTTGAAGTATTTTCTGAACTCGTAACGATCCTATGACGATTTTAACTCGACCAGATTTCTAAGCAGTCAGCACGCAGCGCGCTTCTCTATCCTGACCATATATAGTTGGCCGTTATAACGCGTTAAAATCTTACCGCTCGAGTAGCACAATTCATAGGTAGGTATAACCAATTTATAAAATTGATCGATTCAGCTGGGCCTTTGGCTTCCTGTGATTTTCACTGGAAACACCCCTGGGGAATCAATACTTCCGTCACAGTTAAAGCATGGTGAAAGAGTCAAGAGAAGAGGTTCGATCGGTACCGCGAGAGATCTTGGTTCGCCAGCCAAGCAACAAGAAGCGAAGTGAGGTGGCCGGTGTGGGCGTCACGGATCAGCTCCCAGCAGGAAGCCATGCCTACTTGCACCGTTTGAATTGCACAGTTTTCGTTCTGTTCTTTGCCTTCTCTGTCTCCCTCCGCGTCTCTCGTCCTATCATTCTGTCTCTCGTATACCCGGGTTAAAAATTAAACCGGCCATTTATGCCTTGACCATGAACCAACGACGATGATCCTTCTCTTCCTTCTGTTGAGGACGCCTCGCGGTAGACATGGTACATTGGGATCAACGGAAGAGCATAGACTAGTCGATTTGATTATTGCTTGAGTTTCGGTGTTGCTTCAATATTCTGTTAAAACGAATAACAAGGCATGGTTACCATGGTAACCATGGTTTTTTATCGTGAAAAAGAGACCTAGACCAACCTATTACATCCAATCGTTCAAAGTTCCAAAAACCATAAGTCATTAAACCACAGACCTTAAACCGTGTACAATGTTTGTGGCTTCCTGGTTCCAGCGTATTTCTTACCCCGGATACTTTCATTCTTGGAAACTTCCAAGAGAAAGCATCCGCCGACCTATTCTTTATCGAAGCTTTACGAGAGCAACCACTTTCTCCAGACTGACAGTTGCCAGTTTATTCTTTGCTAATTACTTATTATTTTTCTAGTTTTGAAAATTTTTTTTAAAAGTTCACACTTGCCTTTCCTGCTCCTTATACGAAAATCCAATGGCATTCTTCAGTCGGTACCTTATGTTATGCATCTCGGGTGGCGTATGCTGAACTGTAAAGCGCTTCGAGACTTGCATGGTTTCGTAGCGTAGTCCACCTCCACGCAACGGAGTAACGGTGAATCTTTCAATCTCCCCTCTACGAATTGGCCTATTTCAGTATGGTCGATGAATAGTTTCATTTTTAGATGCTACGAATAAAAAGAAGTTGCATACTGGTACTTAGGTATTTTCGTAGCCGCGTACATGGGTATAAGTCAAAATTGATACTCGTGCTGCTGTATTATGTTGAAGCGTATGGCTGTACTGTAATATAAAAAAAGAAACTGCAGTTTGATAACGGTGGGTATAGCAAGTGTTTTTTTTCTAGGTATCATAATAAAAGTTTCTTGTGACTGATAACAGTTTAAATAGTATTCAGACACTTTTGAATATTTCTCATTTATGAACATTCTTTCAGCGAGTATGACAAACTCTCATATCTCAAAACTTCAGTGTTCAATATCCCTGACTATATTTTCCAAAAGTATTGCATAAAAGCAATATCGACAGCAAAATTACGTTACAATAAATAGATTTATTAACCGATATAGATATTAATTTACATGTTATTCACATTGATTATTCGTTATCGCACTAAATTCTTCATTTTGCGTTGTTTTATCATACTCGGTAATACAGCCTAAATGGATCAGCTGAACGTGGTTTTACTATAAGAATCAAATGGGCGCGCTAACTTCAGGTGTCGCGGTTGGGTAATACCCTGTGTTATATCCCCGATGCAAATTCTATTATCAGCATCGTCCCTCGTTCTACTACAAAATCCAATGTACACATATACTTACAATTAGTGAAACTTTGATTAGCAAAAAAAATGAATAGCCACTATCTTGAATAATACGATTATACTATATACAAATTTGTAAGTATCGTCGATTCACAAATTATTTAGTACAATAAAAATGTATTAAAAAAAGGTCATTTAAAGATGCAATATACAATAAAGTAAGACCAGGGGTAAGTAACACGATGGCAATCTGTCCTCGATTAGGGATCCTCGAGCACGCTCTACGAGTCTTCGTCCATTTTCCTGCGAACCGACAGTCAACAGGTGATTTTAAAGAAACTAAATGTATTAGTGGCAGTTGAAGAGTTTCAGTAGAAAAGGATACCCCAGGTCGTGCGGAGTGCTATGCGTTGAGCGATGCCCGGAACGTCCACGGGATGCACGACTTTCATATTTCTCTTGGTGCAAGCACTCTTGACCATTGAGACAGCAGAGAGAAAGGAGGTGAGCCAATGGGATCCAAGCAGCAGGAGAATTAGTTCCCGGTACCCATGGTACGGCCGGCAGGGCTCTATAGAAACAGTGAATCGATTCTCGCGCAAAAACTGCCGCGCACAGCACGGTCGACCAATCGGAGTGCGGCGCACGAAACTCAACAAATAGCCAAACTATTTTAGTGCGTTTTGTACTAGATCGATGGATGACTTTGCAAAAGAAATATGCCCAGGACACTTAGGGTAGCGCGTAGTGCTTTTTTTTTAAAGCATCATTTATACAACTACACATATATAGGTATTGTTATAGATTTCTTTCCATTAGACTAAAGGACGAGTTACATGATTCCTACCAAGTGGTCGGTCGTCATTTTTTTTTCTTTTGTCTTCACAGAGCAAGAACTCGCTTACGTAAAAACCTCCGCGCCAATTGCAACTCGTTCGTCGCGTGCAAGCTTCACGAAACGTAGCGGCGTCCAGTTTACATGCTGGTTTTTCTTTAAACGTAGAAATGTACTGAGTAATCATTCTACGTGTTCGCGGAAGGTACCTCTCGGGACTATGACGGGTCATTACGCGTGGAAACTCAAGAACTTAATGGTACTGCTCGGTCCTCGAGGACCGACAAAACGCGTTCACGCATCCTCCGCTCTTGTTACCACGTAGAGGACCTGAATCTCAAAACCCAGCTTCTCGGAGATTTCATTCCGCGGCTGCGTGAACCTGGATTAGGATGCATTATTTCCCGCGCGATGCCACGCGAATTTCGTACGTGCTCGGTAGGTTAATATTTTTTGTTTATAATTTCGATTATAATATTAATATAATGCCCTTTTACTTCTCGTGTAATATATATGTTATATATTTAAATCCAAGGATCTTGCCGATTAGAAATCGCTTAACAAGCGCGAAATACGTGTCGTTGGGGAAAATGAGTTATGTCGTGTAAAAAGAGTAAACGTAAAGAATGGCAGTGTCCTACATATATTAAGTATTTCTCGTTAGCGAGGTCGATGATACATTTCGTGGCGATAGTAGCCACTGTTAAGCGGAAGAGTCAGCGTCGACTGGGATCGATAAAAAATGGTTTGTCACGTTCAGTTTTTTGTATGGTTCATTCAGAATATTTTTTATGTGCATTACTTAATAAAATTGCTTGTAACCTAGTGAAAAGATGTGCTGGTTAATTGACTTGTTTGGTTTGATTTTTTTTTAATGAATCTAAATCATGATTGACAACTTGATTTTGGTATATAATTAAAATCTCAAATATGTCTGACTAAGTAATTATCTTATGACGTAGATGAGCTGAATTAAAAAATAATTAAATTAATAATAGAAATATTATTGGCATTTCCAATAAACAACACTCGATATAATTGAGGATCATTACTAGAATTTTGTAATCCTATGACATTTAGTTGGGAACAGCCAGGAGCCCATTTTCCATTAGGAATATGTGAATGTGTGAAATTCGGAATTTCACTGAACCACGGGATTAATATTGTTCCGCACGCGAAGTAATGAGTTCGATGGATCATTAACTGTAGTGCGGTTGAGAAATCAATAGTATGTCTAAATTGAATGGGAATATAATCTAAACAGCGGTCCATATAATTATTCCTGCGGCTAGCCAACATTCTGATAATGTTGCAATGCAGATCGTAGCGTTTGAAGTTTGAAAGGAAAGACTGATGCGCATGCGCTCTGTGTCAAACCGCATGGCTGACCACTGCTCGGAAAGAACTACTTCCAACGTACCCCATAAGGACATATACGTCACAGCATCCAACAGCACAGTACGTTACAAGCTCTCGAGAAGCATTAAGACATTTTTCTTGTTTACTTGTGTCAAGTATATCAGCCATTGTTGCGTTAGGGGATTTTATCGATTCGTAACGTGCCGTCATGACGTTTGATAAATAAATCTACTAGTCTTAAGCAATTGACGTAGATCTTCGATAATTCTGAAGTAAAATAGTACACGATGAAATTTTTTATGAGTATGTAATACAAAATTATTTTTAAAAAAATTTTTCCTGTTCCTATATCATTTTTTTTTCAAAAATAATTTTCCTTATCCCATGTTTCACATTCCATTTGTTCCATTAACTAAGAAAGGCGCTTAGCTTTCAAGACATTATCGATCCAATAACGTTTCCTCCTCGACGCTACCCGCAGAGACGACAGAAGAAACGTGTTGATAGTTTGATTTTCTGTCGGGACATTGCGTAAGATTTTCAGTCGACGAAGACAAGATATTGTGCCAGCAACGTCCATCCAGCTTGGCCGGCAGGGTCTATCTGACAGAATACTTTTGCAGCACCATTCCACCAACCCCTTTAGCCTTGTTATCCCGCTGGTTTCCCAGTGACGTCAGCAGTGCGTCGACCAATCCCGTGGCCGCCTGAATTATGGAGAGGGGGGGGGGGGGGGGAGAGCGCAGGCCGGGTTACGCTATCCCGGGCTGAGGTAGCAGACGACCCTCGTATCCTAACATTACCACCCTTGTATATCATCAAAAATCAAGTGAAAAATACTCCATGTATATTTTGCAAAATTCGAAGAAACACTCAGCGATCCTACTCTCTCACACTCTCTCGAACGAATATTAACGCCTGTCCAAAAATATTATTGTTTCGATCACAGAGTCCAATGAGGGTTCCTGATAAAATTTGAGAGGAATAAATAAAAATGAAAAAAATAATCGGATCGTCATTAAAAATTATGTCATTAATCCACGACGTAAGATACGAGGGTCTCGTTTCCTGGGTTCTGCTTTATTATTCTAGCAAGATGATCCGAAATTTCGATTCCTTATAAGAAATCGTGCTTGCAAGCGTAATCCGGTCAGAGCGAGGGAGAAGCACGTTGTACGAGGAAGAGAGGGATTCAGCCCCTAGTGGGTTGTGTACGTGTTAGACGCGAGAGACGTGGTGGTGGAGCTTCGTTGGGGCGTGTTAGTGTACGTGAGAGAGATCTGTGTGCGTGTGGGTGGGCCGGGAGGGTTGAACCCACGTAAAACACGAACATGGGGAGAACAGACGGGAACAGAGCGGAACGGAAGCGCGGAGGAACGGCGAAACGGAACGAGGAGAGTCGGCGAACGAACACCGATGACTTATTAGCAGAGTGCAAGTTGGCTGCGTGTTCGTGAACTTTCGAATAAATGTACGTACGCGTTGCTAAAGGGTGAGGATGAGGGGGTAAGAGTGAGGGTGAGTTGTATTCGGATGTACTCCTCTTCTCTCTCTCTCTGTCTCTCTCTCCCCCCCCCCTCTCTCTCTACCTCTTCTCTCTCTTTCTCTTTCTCTTTATTCCTTCTCACTCCCTCTGCATCTGCTTTCTCTTAACCCGATCCTATACGTCTCCCTCTCGCTCACTCGTGCCTCACTGTCGATCCTGTTGGAGAAGGAAATTTCAGAATAATTTTTTTTGTTTTCTACCGCACAATCCTCTCGATTCCTGACGATACGTGAGAATTAAGTATAAGCTTGAACTATATATATATATATATATACATATATATATATATATATATATATTCCTTCAGTAGGAATGTGCCCTAGATCGTTATATTTACTTCACCTCTAGCGCGATACTATCTATGGATCATCGAACTAGCCCAAATCAATTGAATTCCTTTCATGAATAATTTCTCGATAATCGAATAATCCCTCGAAGACACATCTATTTCTATGTATATAACAATGAAATTGAATAATAGATCGATTATCTGGTGACTTCGAACAATGTAATCAGAGCGTAGCACCCTAAACAACAATATGCGACGACCTTGAGGTAATTTAGTGATTCAGTTTCAATAAAATGGATCAGTGGACCCCAAGATTATTCTACGTTTCCTGCAAGTGTCCCCGAAAGAGTTTGACAGTTGAAGGAGCTGGGGAAAGAAAAAAGGAAGAAGGTTGGCTGGGTAGAAGGTCGGCGTGCCGGAGGGTTTAAAGGAAGATGAAGATCGAGGGAATCCTCGGCCTACGATTAGGAAACTTTTCTGAGACTTGGCGAACTTGAAAAAAATGCAGGGTCGGGGCGTGGCGCCACGTGGAAATCGTAAACACTGCTCCGAGTTCAATGAAAGTACGAAAATTGTCCGATAGACGTTGATACCGTCATTTTTGCTCATCTCAATTACTTCTGGTTTGGAAACGTTCTCCTGGCCGCTTTTAAACGTGTTCCCCAAAATCTTCAGCGCCATCCGCTGATCATTACATATCATTACTTTTTGGTACCACCAGCATCGTCCCACAGCGCATTATGTTGCTGGTCATATCTTTCGAAAAGGTCCCATGTCCAATAGCGCTTTAAACCACGGATCGTTCAACGGTGCGTTTGATTTGTATTTTCTTGTTGCTTTTTTAAAATGTATATATGTATACGCGCACCCGGATTTTGAAAAACGACGAATGTTTTCGAGGACGTGGCTTTAGCGTTGACTATGTTTAATAATCGTCGCGTACCCCGTTACCGCTTTACGCGGTATTGTTTTTGGAATGGGCGGTGCAATTCTACCCCCATAACTCTGACCACCGGTCATTCGGCTAACCCGTTTCCCATTCCGATGTCCGGCTACAGTGTCCACCCCATAAGCGCTTTCCACCTCGACAGAGTTCGGTCTATACGTATTGCCATGCAATTTCGTTGGCACGTTTAATAGCGCAGTGAGAACACCGATCGCTCGATAAAAATCAAACTTAAATCGGTGCAAGAGTTTGTCTGGATTCGGTTTGAAAATTTCGAGTTTAATTGTTAAAGTTGAAGTGTAGTTGTTAACAAATATTTTTTTTAACTTAACAGGAATTTTAGAAGTGAAATAAAAATTGTATAATTTTAAATAATATTTTTAATTAGATGAATTTTTCAGAAAATAATAATCCGACAGTACAGGTAAGGTTGTCTCTATTCCTAAATCAAGCTGCTTATCTACTCCTCCGTAGTATATCGTAATTTTTAATTCGAAGATAAATTTAACTCAGCCGAGGGTGGATGGGGAGAAGAGAGAAACGAGAAACGGAGACCAAAAGGGGCTGATGCGGGGTTTGAGTTTCCAGCCCCGCTTAGGGGATGGAAATGGGAATGGGGCATTGGGGTGGCAGAAACGTTGGTATGAGCCTCGTGAACGTGGCTCGAGGTAGGAGTACGGCGTGGCGCCGAGAGGCTATAAAAATCGTATTTTGGCGGGAACTGCGTTTGTAGGTTGTATTTTCCCTTTCTATGACCCAATGCAGTTTTATCGGGTCAGTTGAATTTGCATTGCAGCTCGCTCCGTTCTGTATTTATATTTTAGATTGGTAAACGCAGAGCACACTGGATAGCGTCACCAATATGGAAACATCAGGAAGATGCGATTGCCGTTGATTTCTGACATTCGAGATGTTCTCTTTTCGAAATCCGTAGGAAACAACAAAAAAAGGGATGCGAAGAGTAAGTAAAATCCGTGGTTAAAATATGCGGCTGCTGAGATGTAAGAGATACCAAGGGAGGCAAAATATTATTTCGTGAAAGGCCTAGGAGGATTTATAAAAAATATAAGCCTCTTCTTGTCCGCTACTTTCCTCGTGCCTTCGAAATCATCCCTTACACGTAGTTCAGAAGTGCCCCTTGCGTGTATCCTAGAAACTTCATCGCGCCGCTGCGTCCTACTTCCCCCAGGAAGGTTCTATACGGCTAGGTTAGCCTACCTAGAGCCTGTAATATAGGTAAAGCCATGCGACGGGGTTTGAGTAACTTTTGCGAACGGTGCGATAGCCCATCCGAGAGTTTCGCTGTTCAACCTCGTTCAACCTCGTTCACCCTCTGGAGTCTGAACTCTACTTAAAATCTGAGCGCACCTATAAAGTGCGCTCGCCATTGTTATGGAAATTGGCTGCTTTGATTTTTCTACTTAACGGATAGCGCGGCTTAACGATTCCACCAAGTTTAAAGGAAACTAACTATTGGTAGGATATAGTGGAGGCAGTATCGATGCCTTTTAAAAGCGCTTACGATTAACACATAGCAAACCAGCTCGACTCCCTTTAACGATAAAATTCTAGCAAAGGAAAAAAAAATCCTTTATAAGACTGTGACGCGTAGGAGTAGTCTAGGCTTTCCAGGAACCTGGTTAACCGTGGTATCCGAGTCTCAAGAAAGGTCACACGCTGCTTTAAGTTACATTCAATCTCACAAATGATCCGGTGCATAGTGCTATACGTAGCTACACACATATAGAAAGGTAGGTATCTATACTCATAAGGTAGCTGGTAACTGGATGCATTGGATATCCAAAAGGGAGCATTGCCTGTAAACAGTTCTGATGGATGGATTGTTTTCGTGTATT
The DNA here is from genome assembly GCA_030142285.1 of Calameuta idolon. NCBI lineage: Eukaryota > Metazoa > Arthropoda > Insecta > Hymenoptera > Cephidae > Calameuta > Calameuta idolon. The sequence continues at coordinate 1,462,266 of JARQSV010000400.1, forward strand.
TTAGCCTGACGAATACTTGGAATTATAGGTAGATACGTAGGTGGATCCTGTTGTTGACTGTTCACAGTGAGTTGCGCTGAAAAGATGTGTGTTTGCGGATCTGATAGGCGTTGGTGGGCGAGGTGCGGTAATGCCCGGTTGGTAACCTTACTCGTCCTGCCGCGTCGCGACGCGTCGACGACGCTGTTTATCTCACGAAACTCTATTACCGACGTTTTCTGTGAATTCCGCGCTCAGCGGCGGACGAGCGAGCTTAACGCAATGAAATTTCAACGTAGCGGCGCTTGCTGTGTCTTTCTTTATCCTGTAGCACGGTTATTCTCTGTCTGATCTCTCGCTTTATAAGGTAGGGATGGATCGCTCGGTGCGGCGCAGAGCGAAGGGTGTGCACGGCTACCAATGGAACGTTCGCCGTTGACGGCATGGCGGTGTCGGAGGGAGAGGGGGAGTTCGAGACTGCGGGAAACATGGCAACGCCACGGGTACGAACGACGGCGGATATTGGCAACGCAGCGGTGACTCAGCAACGTCGCTACAGGCGCTATAAGACAGCCCATAGCCTTTTGCAACTTGGTTTTGTAACTCGATTCTATGCTGAATAGCAGGCTAGAATGTTGGTTATGCACTCGCGCCAGATATTGATAGCGACTGCTTGAGATCATTTTCGCTCTGCGATCTTCCGGGGAATTACTTGGGGGGACTTATGCGTTTCTTTTTTTTTTTTTTGTTTCGTTAACGAAAGTCCGTTCTATGTTCCTCATTTCGTTTTAGCACATTTCCTTTCATTAAAATACGAGATGCATAGATTAAAAAAAATATATATTTTACATGTAACATTCTTAATGCGATATGCTACCGTAAAGTATTAAACGACTTGGTAACATAATTAAAGTCAAAGATCCTTTTTAGCTTTGTATACTTCTATCTGTACTAGAGATGAAAACTTATTCTTCCATGTAATAAGATGATCGTCATAATTATTTTTTAAGCTGCTTTCCCTATGTTGGGTGATATGAGATCATCTAGGTAAATTATAAGAGTTTTTATTTAGTTGCAAAAATCGGCGAACTTATGTCACCGTATTCTTACGGTGCACGATATTAGAAAGATAAACATTGAAAATGAGCAGGTTAGTATTACGAAAAGTCATAGAATCGCAAAACAACAGTTGAGATACCTTTTTTATTCTGTAGATCTCAAAAAGTTATCGCATCGTCGGAAGTTTCCGGGAGGCCGCCAATGGGCGCGCTCACGGTACTCGGATTTAAATTTCCTACGCCTTTGAAGGGAAACGAGGCGCGTGCAGAAGAAACTCTCGCGGAGAATCAACAGCCGATAAAACAGAGTCGCCGTCGAGAATCCCTTCGCTTGGTTTAGAATTTTGAGAGAGCGGCGGCGATGACGAAAGCCTCACCGAACGAACAACGAATCTCACGATGGTGGGAGCACCCGAAGGCCGACGTTTTGTAACGCACACGCGCGACCCGACGCCTACGTCGAAATTTCGGCTATCTCGTTAGGCAACCTCTTTCTCGCAGTCATGAACGTCCAACATTTTTAACCCCGACCAGACAGACGTCAAAAAAATGTCATCACTTTTCCTCTTCTTTCAGTTAATTCTATACGTGTGCACTCTACGCCCGATACAATGGAGGATACATATAGATATCTTCCATCGGGGTAACTCTGTTCCGTTGGTACCCCGATAGTTTACGTACTTCATTTCAATAATAATTTCACGTAAAACAAAAGCATTTATACTAGAAAATAAAAGGGAACATTATGCAATGAAATTTTGTCTTCAAACTAGCGAATACGTTACCTTCGTGGAAGCTTTGTTTATTTCAAAATTTTTTGCTCAAACTCAAAAACGTCATAAATCCGCGCGAAGCTCAAAACGATGTAAAAAAATCGCATCCTCGCAACTCCCACTAGGATTCATAGTATTTTTACTTTTTCGTATTTTTTAGCTTCCGCCGTGGAGATTCCGTTTCACAGCATCCCTCTGCACCGCTGTGCAGTATTTCACTGTTTGGTAGGTAGAATATAAGTTAGCTACGACTATGCTAGTCAGGGTTGTATTGGAGAGACAAGGAACAAGAGAGTCCAAAAGAAAGAAGGAGAACTAGAGTGTGTAAACGTGTTACTCTGTTGAGATCTATACCTTGAACAAAGAAATAGCAGAGGCAACGGGAATAGAAGGTAGCTGCAATATCGGCGATACATCAGGATGTCGAAGGGAACCAATCGTTTCTAGCAGAATTGGGTTCACGTGCCGCGTATGCAACGAGAGAAGAACTGTTACCGACCGCGATTTGGTGAACGCAGGAAGTTCCCCAAAGAGGACCGTGGCGAAAGTCTCGCTGACAATGAGAACGTTTACATAATATAAAAATGATATTCCCCGACGTCGTACGATATGCTTTTCATAACTCTGTAATTTTTCCTCATATATTTTCCTAGGTGTCATTGACGAGGAAAAATATTGATTCAGGTAATTCCTTGAATTACTTATCAATGTATAATTTGAAGAAATGATAAAAAGAAAATTACGCGCTATAGTTTAGTAAAAATATTGAAATGGATAGTTCATCTATTTAATTTTATGGAGTTAGCCTGTTAATCAATATAAATTGAAGGGATAAAAAGTTTGGCAAAATTATCAGTGCGGTTGGCACAGTTCCTCTTGTCTAATCTCACGTCATTATCGTTCCTATCAGGCAGATTGTGTTACCGGAAGATAAAGAAGATAGATCCACCCGTTAACTGTGCGCTGATACGACTTCATTATTTTACAAAAGAACCTTATTACATTGTCGTTAATATAAAAATTACTATCACTAACTGTTAGCTAATTCTCCATTACTTCCCCACAGTATACTTGGTAGATCTTTAGGCAGATTTTCCATATCCTCCCGTATATGGCACATCCAAGGAACGGCAACCTCTTTATAACTCCATTAAGAGCTACGAGAGAACGTAGGTCGATCTTGACAAAGAAACGTCACGCGATGGCAGCGCTCGATCGGTAGACACGCGATTCAACGACGTCTGCACCCTTGGCCGAATGTGGGTCGCGATCAAACTTGTAACATTGGACATTTCCCAGGTTGATTAGAAGAGACATTTCTCTCTCTCTCTCTCTCTCTCTCTCTCTCTCTCTCTCTTCTTCTCCCACCTTTCGCTTGTCCCTTCATTCTCTCCAATGGTTCGTGGCTGACGAGTCCAAGATCCTCTTCCTTCTCAAGCCGCTTGTTCGCTGGGCTGTTTTGTTCGAGGGACAGCTGTGGCGCACACATGTGGCCCCCGAACACCAGGCCCCACTCAGACCCGTACAACACTTACTATAGTCTCCCAACCACACTCAGATTATAGTACCGAAATGTACTATACTGTATATTTTTAGTAGACTCTAGCTGATCCACGCTAGGGTGAGTAGCACAGACTTGCCCGGTTTGTCAGGCCGGCTGCTTCCCGCAGCTGCCTGCTGCTGCTGCTGCGAGCACATTTTATACACTGTTCTGCTCCTTCCGTGACACACGGTAGGAACGAGCAAAAGAGGCCCAGAATGTTTTACTGCAAGAAGTTAGCGAATCGTTATTCGTCATTAACATGGTCACACCACTCACATTCAGTTTGGATGATACTCGCCAACCTCACTGACTATATTTTTAAGTATTTCACTTCTTTCAGCTTACGGCACAGACTTTTTTGAGGTTAGGTCTACTGCGCGGGAGAGACGCGATACGTCTCTGCGACTTTGTCAAGTTCCTAGAAGGAGTTACGTGGGCGCTGCTGTTACGTCATATCCTTTCAGGAAAGGCAGGCGTTACGAAGCACTATTACACGAGAAGTATATAACCACTAGAGAGCCATATCCAAGATAGAGTACCTACCGTAGCCAGTTATTCACTGTTCCTTCCAAAGTATATCAGCTGATTCTATATCCTCAAACGAGCAATGAATGACACTCAGAGACACAGATATACGGAATACTCACCACATCCAAAATGTCCGCTAAGTTACTCACACGTATTGCAGGGAAGTCCAATCGCATCGTATTTTCCTATTGCGTCACGCATGCCAACGTATAACAGTACAACATACGGTGTAGACGGAGTAGCAACCGCAGGGAAGTTTATCGCTGAGACACAACATGCTCCAACTTGACGTCTACCTCAGGTCAAAATAAGAACGTAAGTGCGTGGGCGTTATTAAATTGCGATCCAACGTCATTCCCCGAGTCTGACGTCACTGATCAAACTATGAAATAACGATTTGACAATTCTTTTTCATTCCTCTCGATTTGCCATATTTTCCTTTAACCGAGCGCTCCTGAGCTACCCCTATACATACCCGAATTCTCAGTATCCCTGACTACGACGGTATCATTGAGGTAGGCGTCATCGTCTAAGTCTTTTAATCTCGAATTACTAATGTCAACACGGAGGAATATCTTTGCTCATCCCGTCTGGGGCATTCCTGCCTTATCCCTACTGCGCTGCGAGAAGCAGCGCGATAATTCTTACACTTTTTTTCTTTCCTCTCTTTTCTCCTGTTTGCAGTGCCAGATATGTTTCACGGGTAGCGCAAAAAGCACGAAAGAGCCTTGGCATTGGACTTACTTCTTCTGCCCGACTTAACCATACATCCACGTAGTCCGTTCTACGAGCGGGCGCATTCTGCTTTGATACGTAGGTTATGATGGTTTAGTAGGTACGTAGTTACATAGGTACGTACACGTACCTGTTGCTTATTCCGTTGTTCTCCGAAGTGCTTGTGTGCTCCGCTGGTATCGCTCCAGGGTTTAAACGTATATACCACTGTATGTACATACATACTGGGACTCATACGCAGTCCTCTCACGAAGGCGTATGCGCGTCTTCCCCTACGTTATATACTTAACGTATGCACTCTATGGTAAAGGTTCGGGATCTTTGTGTGCGTCCATGCTAATACCGGAGGATCTTGGGCTAAGCTGCTTGTATTCATACCGTCGCGACGCCACCGACGCTACCTCAACACTTTCGCTTCTCCCTTGAAATCCCTTTCCTTCGCACGCTGCCCTTATACACCGCGTTACGTTTACGCGCCGCGAAAGTTTCTCCATTCATAACAGCCGTTTGCTGGGTCCCTCGACCACTTTGGGGTTAGGTTATGCGCGCGGGAACTCTCGCTGCATATATATATATATTGTACGTTTCTGGGTTAGCGTCTTACTGGACGTATAATTTCAAGGTCGTTGGCTTTTACGAACTTCATAGAACAATTGTTGGATTCGTTGGTAGAAATTTTGTTAATTAATCGAACATCGTTTAGATTCTTTCTTTTTTATGGCTGCCCATCTATTTTATGGTTTATATTTAGATTGACCTATATATATATATTTATTGTGTAACGCGGTTTTATGGGAGCGATTTGTTTTATTTTACTTTGAGACTAATTAAATGGCTTGCAAGTACGTGTGTAGTTATTCTCATCGATACTCGAACCGGTATCGATTTGTTGGCGATGAAAGAAGAGATCGTTAATTAATAGGTTGGAATGGGTATATGCTGTTACCGGAACGAGTGCTGGCGCATATTGGTCAGGGAAGCCCATTGACCTTAATGGGAATTTCTGTCTTCGTTGCGCGGCAATGGAAACAAGTAAGGCAGAGAGAACGATTTGCCCGGCAAGTGGCGCCACGACGGGTGATCCCGAGCGACCCACAAAGTTTAGCATAAGACGGTACCGACACACGTTTCTCTCTCGTAGATTGAGTATTCCGGGGGGGCTGCTCCTGTACACACGTATACACAGTGACGAGGGGTGGCAACCGAGAGAGATAGAGACGAGCAACAGGTCCCTAAAGCCCGAATGACATGCTCGGATTTTCATAAAAGAATATTTGACTCTTGAGACCAGCCTACCCTGTGCCTCATCTCGCTACCCTTAATCCGGACGTTCAAGTTCGCCAATTGAATTTGCTTGGTTGAGTATGACGCCACTCTGAATATGAATGCTTCGAATGTCATTGGAGAAGTCCAAATTACAAAATTATTTTTAAGTCTCATAATCCTTTGTTCAAGACTATTTTTGCCGTGGTTAAAATTTGGAAAAATTTTCTTATTTTTCTCAATCCAATCCCAAAGGGCTGTTAGCGAGATTATATTCTTCGCCGAAGGCTCGTTGGCTCTAATCGTTCGATAAAAATCGCTGGGTATAATACAGGTTTTATTTGAACCGTGTAATACCAGCTTAACAGCTCAAAACCACGTGACGGAATAAGTTCACACGGGCTGCCGACATGCATACGTCACGGCTCAGCTGAGCCGTGCTCCCACGTATGTGGAATACCCATGTGTATGTTTAAGGGGCCGTAGGGGGCTACAGAGGGTTGAATATGTGAATATGTGCCATGCGAGCGGGTGGGCGAACGAAAGGGAAAACGGGCTGGAGGGCCTCCACCTCCTCGTCCTCATCCTCCTCTACCTCTTCCTCTTCCGCCACCTCCTCTCTTCATCCGATGTATTGCACCCCGGCATGCATACTATGCACTATTCGATTCGATGCACACAGGATAGAGGCAGTTCGAAGGAGGTTAAATCCCAGATTACCATTTTCTTCCCTTTGGACTTGTACCGCAACCGCCCTTAAAAATTCAATCAAACTCTACATTATCATGCCTTTTTCCTAAACTACTTTGTATTCAATCTCACGAGGATTTTGCAATTTAAAAAATCTCAGATATATATAATATATATATAATACTTTCTTTTTTTTCTTCATTCCCATAATTCCAGGCTGTACGTCCAATGAACTATATACTATATGTGTGTTACGTAAGTAGGATGCGTCCATGTAAGAAGTGCAGTTTTTACATTGTTCATTCGAAAAATACAACTGAACACGTGCCTAGCATTTAAATCGGTTGATCGCTAACGAACCGATTACACAAGAATCGCCGATTCCGATCACCCTCCTGTTTATCCCGTGTCTGCAGGCAATGGTCGAGAGGTCTAAACTTGTCCAGCGATGAAAACTTGGCACGAAACACCCTAGTGACCCCATTGTCTGCCTCCATGAGCAACAGTCCCGCTCGCGTTAAACCCGAATTAACAAAGGGTAGATATACTTACCAACCACCCCTCTTAGAGTCCCCAGCCACCCAGGAGCCACCAGCCATCCCAACGACCCCCACACCACCTTACGTCCCATTTCTAACAGTAAAGCGACGGACACCCATACTCTCACTTCTGAAACGAGCAACAGGTCCTCGAGGATGCAATCACACGCCGGCCCGCACACTACTTCCGGCCCGACCACTTCCGGCCGGCTTCTCGCACGTCCTGACGATGAGGGTTATCCAGGCAAATTGAAATTCTGCGTACGTGCTCGTATGACGGATCATTATAAGAGTCAGGCAGCAGGGTCTGTGAATTGTAGAATATAATTTTTACGATTTATATTCAAATTTGGAATTTTTAGCTATACGTCCAGTAGTGAATAGTGAAAAAACTTTTTTTTTGATAAATACAGTTTTTATTTTTCAATATTATCTTAGGATCCTCTTAAATTATTTGTGCTCAGTCCTTAAACTTTTATTGCGTATTGGTTTGCGTAAGTTGGAAAGTTCTCTTTTGTGCTTTTTTTTTCTTGTCAAGTTTCCGCAAAGTCTCGTAAAACTATAAATCTTTTTATGGTATAGCTGTACTATAAGCATTCCTTGACCTTGGTTCTTGAACTTGTAGCGAACCCCCGGTACTTTCATGACGTCGGCCTTATTCCTCTTTTTTTTGTCCCCTTCTCATACTTATTCCATAGGGCAAACTGCTTTTAACAAATCATAAACTTCTCAGGAAGGATAAAGATTTGCAAACTCCTCCTAACCGGAGATCACAGCGTGCCGTTACTTCTGGGTCATTTCTTCGGCTCGTTTTTTTATTTTCAATTTACAAATCTTAATTTACGACGCATTGAACAGTGACAAATACGATGATTAATCGTAGATATAAGAGGGTTTAATCGTATTTCAAATGAAATGTTTATCTTACGCTGACACGGCATTCATTTTATTTTTATTTTTGTCTTTTTTTAAATCTTTTTTCTTTATATCTGCAGTTGACGCCTGTACTAAAATTTCTCAACCGCGAACTCCCTGACTACGTCAGAGACACACCCAACGACGAAGCTCACTATATACGGTGGGTCAATTCGACTTGACTGTAAACTGAACCTAAAAGGAAACAAGCTTTACAGAGAGCCATCTACGGTCATGAGAAGAAAAGTTCCTAAAGCACGTATAATCAAGCGTGTGACGAGGGTTAATTGTGAAAGTTCGTATTAAAAAAAAAAGACATGCTCCATTAATTTACATATAATCTCTTAACACATGTGCTTTTCAGTGCATAAGTGCAACGCTAACATTAACTTTCGTTGTAATTTCATAGCGACCCACAATCTGCATATAGTTTAATTTATATTCAAATTAGAATTTTTTTATTTTTATAAAATTAACAAAAGCATTACTAATTTAAAAGAAACCAATTGACTAATTATTTTGTAATTTATCCAAGTGATCCAAAGTTAGTAATCAAAATGAAGTACAGCCTCTACAATCTGGACCATCCAATTTTAAAATGTCCAAACCTACTTCGTTCAAAGTCCTACGGTGATCGAAAACAGGGAAAAATTTTCCTTGGAAAATCAGTACAATCGTGAACTCAAGGACGTGGGTTGAACGAGTGAGGACGCGAAGAGCCGAATAAGCGTCGGGACGCAGGCATAAAACGTCGATAACCCACGGGATGAATGAGTAACCCCGAAGCTTAGCGGGTGTGAAACCTCGGCTAATGGTTTGTTGTGGCGGTTCTGGTGTGATATGGGGTAGGTCAGTGATATTCAAGCAGAGTTTAAACGACCGATCACTTGGACGGGTTCGCTCTAGATAACTAGTAGCGAGAGCTTTGGAACGACATTTGTCAATGAATTTTAAAAAATCGTAATCATATGAGTGAATCATAAGATCAATAAAATCGAAATTTTTCACTTTTTCAAATCTACTCTAGCCCACTACACCTGCAACCGCAAAGACACATTTATTACGTAATTAACTGTAACATTTTTTTTACAAAATACCATCGAATCTTTATGAACAATGACATTCACAGATAAAACCATCAAATTGGATTGATAAAATGATACGAATGTTAAACGTACCATGTAGCTTTTTACCTGAAATCAAATTTCCGTTTAATAAAAAGCAAAGAAAATATATTGGCAAAGGTCAAGAATCGTTGCTGGTTCGATTCCGTCGCTAGGAGTAGTTATTATGCGTAGGGCGAGTTTCAAAGGCTGCGATCGTAACCTAACAATCAGTGGCTCTGGGTAGTTAGTAGAGCTATTAGCCTCTAACGCTGCCGCCCAGTAATCAACACCCCGACGCGCGGGGATATCGAGGTAGTGTAATACCGTAACAAGCTAATTATTTCCAGTTGGTCACTTGGGAATTGTTTTCAGCGTGAGTAAACAAATGAGAAATTTAATATTAAAAAAAAAAATTTTCACCACAAACTATACCCCATTTAAGTAAACTCTTCATCAAGAGCATATGCGAACAAAAAAGAAACAGGGGATGTATCAACCCCTCGTTAGAAAAAGAGAGCTATTTAAAGTGCCGTTAATCGACATTTACTCCCTTGAAAGTTCACCCCCTCTATATCGCTCCTATCCGAAGCTAAAGCATCACTTCCGGTCGGTAGGAAATGAAAAGAGCTACTTATTGCAAAAAAACGTACCCAGCCGCTTGAGTGTTGAAATAAAAAAAATAATAATAAATCTGCAAAAAAATTAAGAGTAACGCCAACTAGTATCCAGCGATTCGCATCCGACTACATAGCAAATATATATACAGCTGTACATACGTATAATTACAAATAGAATTCGTCATGAGGTAAACGAATTCGCAAGGTCGTTCGATATTACCGTAACGTAGATGTGAGCACGTATGAAAACGGTTAAGCCCAGAATTCGTAGTAATTCACCACTATCATCACTCGTAAACCGTACAGGCACCGGTACGACGAAATGTTTTATTTATGCAAATCTCATTCACGGATGATACGCGCGTACTACATATGCCTATACAGATACGTTTGATATACAGTACGATAAAGCCATAGAGACGTCTACCTCAATATGCATATAGATATAACGACAGTTTGCCGTGCACGATATTTATGTTATGAAGTTTCCCTTTCAGGATACAACGGCCGATCATTCCAATCGGATGATCGGTAGTCGTGTTGCTCATTCATGGATATCTTATCGGTTTGGTATGTCGACGTGCCGCTATCCCCTCTTTCTGATCCAGCATCCACACACAGTGTACCTCATCTCCTTTCGCTTCTCAACTCGGTCTACGCGATCTGCAACTTGCGCTCTCTCTCTCTCTCTCTCTCTCTCTCTCTCTCTCTCTCTCTCTCTCTCTCTCTCTCTCTCTCTCTCTCTCTCTCTCCCCCTCTTTCTCTTTCTCTTTCTCTCTTTCTTTTTTATGCCCCTCTCTTCGATCTTTCTTCTCCTCCAGTTCTCATGCCAGTCAACACAAACATCACAGAAGCCGGGTAGTACGTACGCGTGGCCACGTTTCTCTATACGTCTCCTCACACCTTCCGAAGTTATACGACTCATGAATGAACGTGGCGTAGAGGCGTTTATGCTTTCCCTACCGCATTGTATTGTGCTCGTGGGGGTTAAACGGCTTCTCAACGTGGTCAATAGTTTTCCGATCCCCTACGTCACACTCCCTCGGGCTGGCTCAGCTGTGCACGAGCAACGTTCTCGAGCACTCTATTTCACGTGAGCGTTAGAGACTGGAGGAACGCTGTATTTGGGTATTATGTAGGCTAGTAGAGCCGCGTCTGATCCTTACTGTACATATCTACTACTCGTATTTACTTTGGTATTATATTTCAAATGGATCCGAAGACGTTGATAAGAATTCATTATGCAGTGTCACGTTTTATATTGTTCAGCTATTACTTATATGGAGCATTACAAATAGCTTTTGGATTCGTAAGATCTAGTGACTTTTGACTTCCGTGACTATCGTTACGGAATAGATAAATATGTTTGAAGATGAAGTAACATTGTTTGGGAAAGTTTTCAATGTCTATTGTAACGTGACAAGAGCAAGTGAAAGGTTTTGTTCGGAAATATTCGAATTGCTCGAGTACGGATTCAGTACTTTGCAGTGGTACAGGTTGATTTTCGACAATGTTAAAGGATCGTTTTATACGGTTGGCGATGTTGGGATTTATAAAAAAGGGGGATCGGGCAAACGGCCAGCTATGACGATTCTCTTTCAGTGTGATCCGGTGACCCCGTGGAGAAGAGGAAAGAGTCCTCTATAGTTATGTAGTAATAGGGAGGAGAAACGAGAGACCGTTAGCTGTGCGTATGGAATTTAGAGTGTGTGAGAGAATGCAGAATCAAGGGAAGAAGCAGAGAGAGAGAGAGAGAGAGAGAGAGAGACAGAGAGAGACAGAGAGAGACAGAGAGAGAGAGAGAGAGAGAATGAGACCAGGGTACAGTGGAAGTAGGAGCTACCCGGGTGGTCGTACCCGTGGTCGTAACGGTGATAGTAGTGGCAATGCTGGACCCGCAAACGGGGGGTCTCTTCCCATTTGTCGAGTTATGAATGGAGCCAAACTATGTACTATTAGGCCATTAGCCGTTAGTTCGGCACGATACACCATTTGGTTGGTAGCTGTGTGCGTAGCCCGCGAGAATCGGGGGATGACTGAGCCGAAGTAGGAGAGTGAAAGAGAGAGAGAGAGAATTAGAGAGAGTGAGGGTGAGAGGGAGAGAGCAGGGAATGAATGGCATACGCCACGTTAATAGCTCGCTCGAGCTCGAGGGTTATGCGAGGTCAGTTAGCTCTTAACTGGCACGATGCCGTAACCAGTTAGCAAGATGATCACCTGTCTTCTCCTTCAAAGAATGAAGTATAACGCCTACACGTAAACACACACGCACGGGATCCATTCTCGTTCGCATGACGCGTCATTAATTTTTTTAACACCGGATTCGACGTTGATCGACTTAACTGTTTCCCAATGGAGCATAAACAACTTCCCGCGCATACCTTCCGCGTGAATTATGGCGAAAGCATGCTGGATATATATAGATCTACGTGTATGTTAACCTTGTTGCATGAATTTGTGTCGTTGACCAGCTCCGACTGTTTGGAGGTTAGGGTTACTTCAGTGACTTGGATACCGCGAGGTGTGTTGAACAGCCTCTTCTCGCTTCGGGGTTGCGTCATGTTAGTTAACGCTTCTGTACACACGCCGAGATGTGAGAGAACGGAGTAAGAGGATGGAAGAGAGAAGAGGAAAGATGAAGCTTGTGACGAGGAGTAGGAAGAGGAGGGGAGGCTTGGTAAAGGAACTTGTGCCAGGGAAGAGAAACGACACGGTTCCGTACACAGACCCCACGGCACGAAGTCGCAAGCGTGGCGCACTCGGTGACAGGTTATTAGTCTGCCGTAGGTCTGGACCCGGGGAGTGAGTATAATAGGCTAGGTGTGACATTGCCCTAGTGTCAGACTCGTGCCAGAGCAGTCAGCAACGACCTCTTCCCTTCTTGGTGTCGTCTATGTAGTTCCCTCTCACTTGTCCGTCTTATAAGAATAGAGTTCAGCCGGGTGTCAGGGTATTGTTACTGAAATCTAGGTCTAGGCCTTGCCAGGTGTTCCATTGTTCCTTCAATGAAATCCTGACTACGTAGTCGGTAGGTACTGCCAGCTTGATAGATATCAACGGATTTATATTCTTTTCGTACAACGAATTAATCTAATGCAATTTTATGGTAATTACGTATGATCGATATATAGTCATCGATTCGCCATGTTCTTATTAAGGATCTAGATAAATCCTGATGTGATCTGTATCTGATATCTTACTTGGATTTCTGATTAGGAACGTGTATAAGTGCCGGGACGAAGAGGAGAACGGGATTCATCGTGAGTTCTTTGTTACGGCGTCGCGTGGCCGTTCTCTGATGGTCGCGAGGCTGCTGCCACGTGGGATTTACGATCGTAATCACTCGTGACAGATTACAACCCGACAAACGAGCCTAGTCAGCAGGTAGCCCTCTTGTTCGGGCAAAGAACTGGCACGTGCCCAACCGTACGTTGACTATAGACTTTGCGGTGCGTCAGTGTTCGACGAGTTAGTGTTCGTAGGTAGGGGGAAACCCGGTGCACAGTGAGTCAAGTATACTAAACAAATCCACGTGGTGATGTTGGTACTGGGGATAGTATTGGTAGTGGTGATCTTGACGGTGGTTTGTCGCTCGAGTCAGGTTCACAGAAGCCATTCACGTTTCACACGACGGTATAAAGAAGCGCCAGACGCCTAGAGGCAATAAAGTAGTTAGGGCCAATGGCACATTGGCATGAAAACGGGAGACTGTGGGGACAGGGAAGGAATTACGACTCTGGGAAAGTGATACTTTTATCTATTGAATGTGAAGTCCTTGTTGGTGTGCGTCATCGACCAGAGACCACGTAACATTGATCCCCTTGTCTTGAGAGAGACTAAGATACCTTACTTAGATTTAGATTGATTGTTAGATTGTTTTTCTTATTACGTTACTCGGCAATAATTCGTTTAGCGACCTGACTGAGTGGCTTAGCTATATTTTGGTAAAAATATTTTAAGTTTGATCCTATCAAGGAAAATCAATCGACGGATGGAACGTAAGGGGTAGTCCACAATGAGAAACACAATAAATTCAACTGTTGGTAAGTCTGAGGGTTGAAGCGGCAAGTCGGGGACAAGGAAGTTTTAACTAATTTGAAATTCAAGACTTTTCACTAGGGACAGGGGGGAGGGGGAGGGAGTAAAGTGAGGGCGGCTGTCGAGGGGTGGCATCAGCTGACTGCCGCTGCGTCTAAGATGCACCATTCATCCCCTCTCCGTGAGGGCTTCATTCACACGTGGGGTCTCCCATTCGCCCATTGACGGGCCTTTGTGTCTCACTCGCACTCCCGCAACCGCGTCACGCCGGTTTCTCTCGCCACGTAGTACTACGGGCGATCCCTCCTCCTGGCCGCACACCCCTCCGCCATCGTGTCCCATCCCTCTGAGCCACTCGGGCTCTCCTTTGTTTATCACCGCAAACAACGTGGGGGTGCGAGAGAGCCGAGACTAGCTGCTGACGTTACTGTGCGACAAGGACGTTACCAGGAAAGGGAACCAAAGAGAGCCGCAGAGAGGACAAAGAACTGGAAGTGGTGGTAGGGTCAGTGGCAATTAAGAGCGGGAACCAGCTGAAAGATTTCACTCATTCCCTTGCGCCATCTATCGCACTGGGTCAAGTTCACGAACCAGTCAGAAACTTCTGTGGAATCTGCCTCAGGCACTTACGTGCGACCAGCGTCGGAACCTTCGGCAGAATTCACTAAAAAATTTTCACTAAACTCAATAACAATAAATTTTACATCCTCGGTATCACGTCTTCCTCCACGGTTCTCGCGCCATCAACTGTCTTCCGTAGTACCCGGTAACGACGTGTCGCAGTAAAACTGACTATAACTTAACGCAACTTCCTAATCTACTGAGGTCCGTGAAAAAAAGTTGAAAATTTAATTTCTCATTGAATCTCATCCCCATCTGCGTGTCTCGTTATTTATTACTGCCTGGTACATACCTTATCGGTAGAGCGCCCTCTACGAAAGTTCCAGTCACGTGAGCGAAAGTGAGTCTAAACATTTTGGTCCCCGTTCGGCTTTAGACTGGGTCAAGTGCGCCGTACTCATAACACGGCAGTAGAGTTACACAACACAAACAGAGAGATAGAGAGAAGCTGTCAAGTATCGAGTAAACGAGAAGAACAAAGAATAATATATATGTGTATACGCACACAGAAAGTGGACGAGTGAATGAGAAAGGATAAAAGAAAAAGTAAAAGAGATCATGGGGAACCGTTCTTGTGTTACTAATGAGAGATCGATGTCTTATTGAGATATCAAGCTTCTCGATGAAGGGCAACGATCGGGCCCCTGGACCCCCCAGTGATCTTGCTATGTTCACTTTTACTTTTTATTACCCGGGAGATCTCGATCGTTCATTCCGGATCGGGGATGAGTCACGATCGAGTGATACATACCACGACCTGGAATACCAAGATCGGCAACAGCAGCGAGACCAGCAATTGGTACCAACAGTCACCAGATGGATGACATCGTCCCGGAAAGGAATGGTCGCTGCGCCAGAGGCGCGAAGAATCACGTCGCGCGAAGATCCTCTCGGAGTCGATCGTGCTCAATGGGAAAACCGGTGCCGCAGCGGGAAGGACTGCTTACTGCTTAGACATAGTCCAAACTTTTACCGTTAGTGACTCAAGAATGTATGTACATACACTTATAAGCATACATGTATATAGCTATGCAACAGCTGTTATCGTATACGGTTCGCACGAGCGGCTCATAACGTCATATCACTTCGTGTTGTCGGAGCAACGCTGGAGAGACTAGGTCAAGTTCAGAACGCTTATGATAACATTTCCTTCGTTCTGGTTCTTCTCTTCTCGTCAACTATACACCTATTCATCCTCTGTGTAATATAGTTATATGCCAAAGTATATACATAGTGCCCAGTCTCAGATACCTCATTCCACCAGATCCTTGACTTACTGCGTCACATATATATGTTTGATCCCTTTACCTTAACCTCCGGGACGGTTGAACTTTAAAGAAAAGTTCAAGTCTCCTATCATATGGTAATCTCACAAGTATCCAGGAACCTATGTAGTCCACTTTTGCGGCTAATATGGTATTGATCGTATTATGAGGGATGATATATATAGCTATGTTTGTCTTATGACAAAGAAACATTGGGACGATTATTCGCTAGGAAAATTAGGCAGGTATTTATATATATATACAGACGTATGTATATACGTGCGTTATGACATAAATATACATATATATATATATATATATAAACTTGTCAAAGGGTAGTTAGGAGGACGTGTGGCGTTCACAATGGCAAGCGAATGTGTTTTAAAAAAAAAACTAATCCTTGGGACACGTGACGCTCTAGTTCTAACCTACTCCAACCTGTCGTGGCTATTTCTTAGGCCATCACAATTCCGTCTGTCACGCATCAGAATTTTTTTCGAAAATTCGGTATGTGTGCCGCTTTATGGTCCTTACATTATACCTTAAGTATGTAAATTTTATC
The DNA here is from genome assembly GCA_030142285.1 of Calameuta idolon. Classification (NCBI taxonomy): domain Eukaryota; kingdom Metazoa; phylum Arthropoda; class Insecta; order Hymenoptera; family Cephidae; genus Calameuta; species Calameuta idolon. Next base: position 1,478,498 of record JARQSV010000400.1, read on the forward strand.
AGGCCCCTCTTGCTAAATACCAAGTGTCCTCGTAACTATCAATACTTAAGGCAAAAAGTCCTGAAAACTACCCTTCTTAAAACATGTACCTTTTGATACAGACAGGTAGAGTTTCACGAGATACACGTATAAGGTGCTCCACTTTATTATGCACGACCCATGTATAACACTAATCGTCACGGTCAGTATAGTCTCAGACGGCGCCATTGGCTCGATCCCCTTTGCCAAGTACATAGATATTTGACGTATGCAGGGGGATCTATTTCTCTTTCATTGGTTCTCCTCGTTCCATCATGTCCCCCCCGCCACTTCGACTCGGTCTACCACACGGCTCCCGCCAATCTGTTAGTCGTCAATATATCGCAGAGTTATATCATCGTTCCACCACGTTTATATATGCTATCTTATGCTGCCCCTGGGTATGCAACAAGTGTGACGTGTAAGGTGGGTAGGGGAGGGAGGGTGTAGGTACCGGGTCGAATAAAAATAAATAGGTCGAGTTTATGTACCCATGGGCTTTGCGAATATGTCAACAGGCCATTTGCCCCGGTGTGAATCCTCCTTTTGGTATCGTGGCTCGGCTACCCCCCCCCCCCCCGCCCGCCCCACCCCCAACGTCTATATAGATTGCCACGTGCTTGAGAGTCGTTTTCTCTTCGACTTGGAATATCGCTGTGTATATACATATACATATATACATGAATATACGTTTACATTAGGATTCTCGGTTAGAGTATTCGCCTTCCAATAAGATTAACGCTGTCTATGCGCGGTCACGTGCGGATGCACTGGGTGGTAAATAAACAAGAAACGACTGAAGGAAACCGTGAGGATTCGTAGTTATGACATCCGATGTCGTTGAACTGTGACGCAGTTCTGTTTACAAGGTCGATTTATAATCGACTATCAGCTGATCGAGTCTCGTGTGTGTATAGGGACGTGGGTGTGCGTGAACGCGTGTTCATCGACGTGCCTGTGCAAATGTTTCTGCGTGTCTCTCCTCCCGCCCGGATAGCGTTGAGGTACGAGAAATCAGGCATAACCGTGCAAAATGAACGTGTAATGACTTAATTATGCCCTGTTGCGGAACGCGAGGTGTTAAACTCGTCGAGACTTACGGAGCTGCTACCAGAGAGTGGGGTGAGGTTAGGGGGGAGGGGAGGGGGGTCTCAATGGTTTTAATGGGATTTATGAATGGATAACGACTCCTGCCTCACTTTTTCACTCTCGGCACGCGTATACCTATATGCTTTTACACTACGCTACAACGTGCGCAAACATTATTATATAGCCACCCGTGAATTATAGCTCGTTCGTTGAGCGTTTCAATTTCGCTGGCGCGCGCACATCAATTAAAGGGGAAGGAAGCCACCGCAGAGCCGCCTGGCGCCCTCTTTGTCATTTTTTTTTAGCTTTTTCCTTATCCTGTTTCTTTACTCCACCACGTGACTCGAGTCCTTAAATCGAGTGGATTCTTGGGGGGGGGGGGGGGGCAGATAAAAAGAGCGAAGGGAAGAAGGGCGAGAACACCAATTTTCGAACGGTACAGCGTCGCGTTAAGTCGCCTACGGGCCACTGTGAAAAATCGATAACACATTATGTATACGTAAACGGAGAGAATTTTTCGATAATCTTTCCTATGAAATTCACGATAAACTTTACCGTAGAAATCGGTAATCGTGGGACATCGTTACCATTTCATTACTTATTGCATATAGCTTATAACACAGAATATTTTTAGTGGCTACAAATGAATTTTACAGTGCACACGGTAACTATTGTTATTTGCAATTTTTCAACAAAGTACAAGCTATGTTCTTACACTAAGTATTTTTAAGTTTCGAAATTTTTACCGTACGCTTCAGTAAAAGCTGAGGCGTCAGCTTTATCTTTTAGTATTATTTTTGTCAATTGCTCTTAAATATGTGGGTAATAATTTATGAAATACCACAATGTCCCGTGATTATCGTAAGTTTAGAGGTGATTTTTAATGAAAAATTCTTTTCGTGTACTGGACCTACCTTTTTGACCTACATGGAACGAAACGTAGATTTATTGAATTTTGAAGAATTTTGAAAAAAAAAATTCTCTCTCGCCTGAATAAAAATAGTCTTACGTGATCGCACACAGACTCCACTCTCGATTCCTTGTAAGGCAAGACTTCGAAGAAGTAGGCGGTAACCCGGGAACGTTCTAAGAGGGTCGAACGTCTTCATTAAATCACAAAAAAGTGCCGCTCGCCATTTAACCCCCCCCTCCCCCCCCCACTGAGAGTCACCTGGTCGCGTCTACTAAGCCCGCGGTAAGAAAGGACTCGCGTGCCAAGCGACGCGAGTAAATCGTCGCAAAAAATGAGTAACCATATAGAATCCTGAGTCCAGTTCGGGAATGCGAGCGTATACGTGGACTAAAGCGATATATGGTGTTAACGAGAAATAAAAAAAAACTTGATGTCGCCCGCGGTCGATTGAGTCATTTACCATATTAAACGATACAACTGACACGCTTCGTCTATATTTAATGGATACACTTTCTTATCATGTGCTGTAAGCATTTTGGATATTGTATATGTATGTATGTTGTCTGTTACCTATAACTACACGCACAATGCATAGTCTCTTTACATCCATTACCCGTATAACCAGACGTAGAAAATTTTTCATTAAAAATTACCGTTTAACTCACGATAATCACGGGACGTCATGGTGTTTCGTGAAATATTACCTATATATTTAAGAGCAACTTACGAAAATATACTAAAAAGTAAGCATGACGCATTAGCTTTTACCGAAGGGTATGGTAAAAATTTAAAAATTTAAAAATGCGTAGTGTAAAACTGTATAGCTTTTACCTTGTTGAATTTAAAAAGTGATCCAAAATAACCGAATTATCTCGTGCGCTACATTCAATTTTACCGTGTAATGCACTACTTTTCATACCTTGGAAGTCAACCACAAAAAACGTGACTTTTGGTATACTTTTCTAAAGACTCTCAAGATTTTTACCATAAAATCTGGTAATATATCATTTCTTTAAAGAAAGTTTTCGCTTCTATGGTTCTCCTGTTGCTGTCGCTTTATTCGAAAAATCCTATCGATTTTCTGCGCGTCTTTCGGATATGCAGTGTTATACTGTAGATCAGTGGCCACCCGAGTGTCCCCTGGATGCAGTTCCCGGCCTTCACGGATCACCTGAACCAGCTTCGGTGACGACTCCCAATTTATTAACTGGTGGATTTCCATTTTACAGATCCCAGTTGTTCCGTTACGTTTTCGATCAATTGCTCTCTATTTCCGGAATTATTTACCTAACACTTATTCCAACCCTCTTTACCTCAACCTAGCAGCCTGAACGGCCGTGCGTTTCCATAACCGTTCACTCCCGTTCGTGTATCCAGTTGCATTTAATGATTTCACGCAACCCCAAAGTTCGGCACCTACGGTTGCGTTTCTCGATTCGCGTCCTCAAAAATTGACAGGATTCGTTAAGCTATCGTCAAAGCACTCGTTTTGACGTAGTTGACTGTCCCATCTCAACTCCCAGGTCATACCGACTCGGTCAGCACCCGGTGAAAAAGAATTGGCTAGCGCCCGTCTGGCATGCGGATGTATGGCCGGTGACGTAGGTCAGTCCTCGGATTTTCGCTATCGCCGCCGAGTTAAGAAAATAAGTTACAACGTTTTGCAATGGTGTGAAAATATTAATAAGTTTTTGATTATATAAATCAGACTTTTTTTTTAGAACAACAGAAAATTCTATATTGAGTCAGATAAATTTTACCATGGAACGCAGTGAAAATTGCAAATAACAATATTTACCGTGCACACTGTAACTGTTTACTTGTAGCCACTCACAGTATCGTGTGTTACAAGTTCTATGCAATAAGTAATGAAAATGGTACCGATCTTCTACGACTACTGGTTTCTACGGTAAATTTTATCGTGAATTTCATAGGAAATATAAAACGAAAAATTCTCCCCGCGCACTCTTATACCCGGATGGGTCTGCGCGGCTTAGAATGGATAAGAAAGGCGCACGCATCGGCGCCAGGCAGACTGCACGGATCCAGATTTCGAGCGCCGATAAAATCGACGCTACACTGTAAACAGTACGTTTCAAATGAATGCCGGGCAATCCCTTCTATACGACTGTACGGCTACTATACATTGCCGGGGCACGATTCAACTTTATCCACTTCGATTCATTCATTCATTCACTTTGCTTTGCATTTATGCTTACGTATCGCTTATGCATGTTGTATCTCCTTCCACCACCACCTACTACTCTTCTTCTGTTTATCTTTCTACCTTCGTTCGTTTACTCATAGCTTGTTATTGTCTCGGAGTTGCCTCATTCATTGGACTCGACTCAGACTCAGGCCAACCTAACCTAACCTAACCTAACCTCCCGTGGATAATCTACGTCGGCCTTGCCAGCATCGCGTTCTGTAATCTCGTGGCCTCGGTCACGATTTGCGATTACGACACCGTGCCGATTTTATCGGTCGATGATCCGAAATGAGTTTTCAGATAAGACACTTCCTTGACATCGCTAGCCGTTATCGATGGTCAACTGAGAAAGTCTCGGATTCAGTCTAGAGCTGAACTCAACAATCCCGCTCAGATTGTTTCATACGGGTATAGCCTGTACGACGAATGTGATTGAGACTATAGGTACTACGGGATTCTGGTAACAAGGTGTGTAGTATACTGGATGTAACTGATAGACTTCTTTTTACTATCTGGAAAATGTTTGACACGATTTTTTTTGTAAAAATAAAATTTTCAATGTGTTTGATTATTTTTTAAATTCTTCATTGAAGCTTTTGTAGGTATAGTTGTTACTATTTATGCAGTTTCAAGTATCACAGTTGATTCTGAATTCCTGTTGAGAGACCGAAAGAGAAAAATTATATCTAGACTGGCAAGTATTTTTTTTTTTTTTTTTAATTGATTAAGTTTTACGTCTATGGGGAAAAAAGTATCTTGAGTATACTTATATGTATATAGATATAGTTAATTGAATTAGTTACGTCGCAGATTTTAAGTAAAAGGGAAAATGGATATACCTTAATTTCGGATCGTGATCACGCCATCAGGTGAATGTTCGTGGTGGTTAAACTACTAATCCCATAATACCATTATGGCGAGTTCCTAAAGCTATAAAGTTTGGCTTTAAAAAGTGGCCCGAAAAGCCGAAACGTTCGGAATAATGATGAACGCTATTCGTGAAAACAGATTTTCTCTTTTGTTTTCATGACGTGTTGCAGAAAATTTTCAATTTGAATGATTTTATACAATGGGACTTTCGTCTATATTATATTTTCGACTTACGGTGAAAATTTCTTGTGTTTCTCAACCGCGAAATTACAGTCTCAGCAGTGGCGATAAAAACAAAGGAAAGTGGAATTCAAAACAAAGATCGAACAATCGGCAATTCATTTGCAAGGGACGATTCTGTCGCGTCAATTCCTGCGGGCTATAAAACTTCCTCTTACGTAAGGTTGGGTTAAGTGACTTTCTCGTGAGTTCACCGTTCACCATGCCTTCAAGCCATGTTACATGCCTGTATGATATATATAAAGAACTCGACGGAATATAAATCTCTTGAAAAAGTATCCTGCATAGTTTCTGAATAATAACACAAACAATGAATTCAGCTTAAAATATAAATAGATCCATGCACTTACACATACAGCTGAAGTCAGTAGAATAAGTATCACGCGTTCCAAAAGTTTTTCACATGGGACCCCATGAAAGATTTGGAAATGCATATCAAAGCTAAACAATTTTCTTCTTAATTATTATTTTCCCCCGATTCCATAGAAGAAGGTGAAAATAAAAAAATATTCTTAAATGCATCTTTAAAAAAAGGTCCATCGTATCTTGGCACGCTGGACACGGAAGCAGTCTGGAGAAGAAGCAGTCGCAAAAACTTTGTAAACAGGGCCTAATATTCCAAGGCTGCTACCCGATGTGCAATAACGGAGAACACATGATATACGCGGATGTGCAAAACGTACGTAGCGCACTTTGGTAAGGGACGCCGATATTATTCGTCGTACACGTAAATATATGTAACGCTCGCATTCTAGATTTGTTGACGCCGCGCAGCGCCACGGGCTACGGGCCGTACTGCACCTAGAGGCGTCGTGACGCTCCCCAGCGTCTGGTGACGCAGATCGTAGGTCGAGGTGTGGAATTTCCCATTATGGGACCCAGAATTGGCACTGCGATCCATCCTTTTTTTTCGGGCCAGGCGAGAACTCGACCCTAAACATGTATTTCTGTACAAAGAAATCCTAACGATGATCATGTAAAACCGTGAAATTAGCTCTTTTATTTCTAGTTTCTAGTCGACTTAGGTTCTGATGATGATTCAGGTACGTTCTACACGTATACGAGTATGAGGAAGTCGTACGTAGGATGACTGGTGGATTTACTAGTGATGATGAAAAATATATAAAGAATGTATATATATATATATATGGTATACTGTGCATACGACGTGACGTCGGGACGGAAGTGCGATTTTAAGATTGAAGGGACTGCGTTTGGTAAATGGGGGAAACGAAAGTATATCTCTTCTAAGATCGTCATCGTAATCATTTGGTGTTGGTTGGTAACCCTGCGCACTGTGGACTGAAGTGGCAGGAAAGTGCTGATATTTTCCTGACTAATGCACAACGGAGACGGAAGGGAGATCTTAAGGAGACTTCTAGCTGGTACTGTGAGTAGGTGCAGGAGTATAAGCGAAGAGAGAGCGTCACGAACGAGAGAATGGAAGAGCTAGAGAGAGAATATGTAAGAGTACCGGAGAGGAGTGTGCGAGGAAGACAGAGAATGACGGAGGGTGAGAAAAAGATACAGAGAGAGAGAGAGAGAGAGAGAGAGAGAGAGAGAGAGAGAGAGAGAGAGAGAGAGAGAGAGAGAGAGAGAGAGA
>JARQSV010000400.1:1485539-1496914 GCA_030142285.1 Calameuta idolon
AGAGAGAGAGAGAGAGAGAGAGAGAGAGAGAGAGAGAGAGAGAGAGAGAGAGAGAGGGAGGGAGGGAGGAAGGGAGGGAGGGAGGGAGGGAGCGAGAGTCGTTCCATGGAGGAGGAGGAGAAGAAGAAGGGACGGTAAATTTATCTGTTGGCGCCGCGTTGCCGACTGAAGCCCACACTCTCATCCAACGATTTTACTGTTTTAAGTCCTGGCTCCACCGTTATACCAAACTTTTTGAACTACTCAAAGTCCACCGTTAGAGTCAGACCACGCAAGAACGCTAGGGTCTCGATTGCTCCCTGTTACTCGCGTCTCCGCCAGGGATACGAATCCGTCCTCGAGAATATCTCTTGTTCCGTCCGATCCAGATTCTGCAAATCTATTTTTCACTTGCTTAGAAAAATTGAGGAGCTTTATCGAAAAAGGCGACAGGCGCTCGAAATTCGGTAAAAGCGTTGTCCAAACTGGTGGAAAATACAAAGTACGAAATGTGGAAAACAAAAAATAGTTTGGACAATACTTTTACGGAATTTCCAGCGCCTGTCGCCTTTTTCGATAAAGCTCCTCAATTATTATCTCTGTGCTCGCAGTAGCGCTGTATCTTAATTTTCAGACATATTGAAAATCCTGTCACAAACTAATAAATTTATCGATGCTCTATTTTCTATGAGGACTCATGACTGTTTTGTATCTTTCCAAAAATTTTAATGGCTAATCTTGTGGTTCCGTCTGCCTCGGGCATAATTGCGACGTTGCTGTATTTATATGACTTTTTTGGGGTTTTCAAGCTGTACGATACGACGTCGTCGTCTTTTACGGAAAAAACCATTTACGATCGTTATACGGACCGAGCTCTCCTGCGGGATCGCGATGTAGGGCATTTTCGAACGTTCGTATTTTCCCGCTGCCGCGTGAACTGCTTGAACAGGCAGCGAACCTACCAAGTACCAACATGTCATTATGTAGCTATGTGTGCACGCTCACAAAGCGTGCGGCAAATACAGACGGAGGCCATACTGTAGTTTCACCGGCATTGTGACCACGAGGGAGAGAGCCACTGAAGGACGGACTTATTGAAATGGAGTGTAATTTATAAGGCGTTGGACGGAGACAGACTGAGCTGCCACGCGCCCGACGAGGAAAGACTATCGGGAACGTGGGAGACAGATAAAGAAAAAGAAAAGTTTTATATCTATAGGCTGCATACCAACGTACCGAGTGAGACGAACTCGTGACCGGGCGCGTAACTTTTGAACGTTCTCACGAGAATATTTTTTTTTTTCTCTAGATAGTCGAGCACCGTGGTTTATTTAGTTTTATGTATTCTTCATTACAATGTCAAATTTTTATATTGAAACAAATTTTTGAACTTCTACGCAAAACGCTCTTTATATTGTGTATAAATCAGTCTTTTCGATACTTTCAAAGACGTTTTCCGAGGTTGCCGTGTGTATGCTCTATATGAGATAACCTCAAATTCTATCTGCTATTTATTAAAATTTAAATTGTACACCGTGTACATTAAATGCGCGGTTTACAGTTATTTCAAAAACACTGGGTATCTACAAAAAGAGAGACGGGAAGCGCGCAATCATGCCATGAACAAGGATGGAAGACGGACTCTATAACGAGACAAGGTTGGGAGGTCATCGGTCCGTGGGTGCGATAAAGACAGCGACTGGCATCAGGCCATGAGAAAGAAGGCTCCTCGGTTAGCGGCTCTCGAGCGAGTGCGAGGGACATGGAGCTATGCCATTCTTCGCAGTTTAGAGTGAGACAGACGCGAGAAAGAACCGGTGAGAAGAACTAAAAGAAGCAAAAGAACGATAGACGATGGCTGGCTCTCTCCGCGAGCGTTTGCATGAGAAAGACGGGAAAAAGGCCATCGCGAGTGGCGTTCACCGGCGAACACAAAACGCGTCGTTTCGCAAAAGACGACCGGAGCGCCGCGTAGCGGGAGGATCCCGAAGCGCACGGTGAAAGAGTGGAATCTTGGGAAAGAAGTTTCCTTTCAAGGTTCCACCGATGAACTATCAATACTTTACAATTATTCTTACACCATGTTTGTCAGCTTCGACGCCCAGTCCTTTGTCTTACGTACACTGCAAATCCAAGTGTGTTATTCCCTATCCTTTCTACGGTAGTCACTTTTTACACGCTTACGAGTGTCTCGGTAGTCCCACATATTCCAACGTCAAAATAACACACTGGAAAGTCTGTAAAAAGTGACTACCATAGAAAGGATAGGAAATAGGGCACTTGGATTTCCAGTGTACAAATTGATCCACGTGATTCCGCATCGGTACAATGATTTTGATGCTACTCAAATTAAGGGGGGAAAAGTGAAGAAAAAAAAAAAACATCGCTCGGAAGAAATGTTCTTAAACTATACGGTACAACTGCTAACTATTTTACTTGTAAAAAAGTCAAGCTTCATTAACTACGTTCTGCTGCAGTTCCGCACTCGCGTTGACTTTCGCCGCGTTCTTCCACGCCTGCCTTCCTATCTAAGTGCTATCATAAGCATTGAATTCACCGAGCGTTTTTCGTGAGCTTTTTATAAAGTTATCACGATACTTGATACTAAGTACCCAATTCTTTTCTATGCATAGTGTCTTATCCTACGTGTAACCTCGTATCGTCAAGCTTATTCTAATCTCTAAATCCTGTCTTATTAAATTTTCCGTGAAGATTCGAGTGAAAGTGTATATTTCTCGAAGTCTCGAACTCCTGGTCACTTAAGGTATTTATGTCCGCTTCAGAAATCCATTTAGATCTCTGAATGACGGATACTTAGTTTTTCTATGGGACAGCTCTGTCTGCACCATCATCATCATCTTCCACTTCTTCCACTTCTTCTACTTCGATCTCTTCTCTCTTGCCGATGAGAAGGCCCAGTGCCAGGTTCACGTTGCTAACGCAACGTCGTTTTGCGAGAAGACTCCCATGTGCCTGCTTGGTCGGGTCTCTATATCGGAGACCAGTCTTTCTCAGTCTCTCGTCTCTTGGTTTCTCGAGGCTGCCTGGAGAGACGAAGGAATGGACCGGTTCCAAAGGATGCTCCCACCTTACCTCGATCCGACGAGTGCTCATTCCTCGGTCCACCAACGAGATTCGCTCTACCTCTCCTCTGCTGCCTGAGAGTTTCTTCTTCTCCTTCTTCCAAGGGCCTATGTTACCTACATAGGTAGCTACTTGCCCTACCACAGTTGCGAGGATACACTTGCTTCTCGTGGCTCGACTTGCTGCGCGGTGCTTCTACTAATTTATTTTTAATAAACCTCACGGATTCCATCTTCGATACGCTATGGGAAATTCTTAACGACGCTTCGCCTATACCTTGAACGTTATTTTTTTCTTATAGGCACAGGATCACCCGTGTGACGCTTATCGCGAACTGAAACTTGACATCCTTTAAATGCTTCCTTTTATTCAGTCGTCTTTGGTATTCGTCGAGGGTTTTAAATTAGGTTTTCATTCCCGCTGTATATAATTTGTGCTGATACACGGATAACGTTGAATTCTCCACGAAAGCCCATGACGGAAATAATCTGTTGTCATTTTTCATGATTTTCATTTGATTATTTCGAACTTTTTATTATGTCGATGTCAAACTTCAGCTCGATGGGTTATTACGTTGAACCAACCACTTCAGATAGATTTTCATATTACCTGGCTGTCGGAAACACAGTGAAATACTCGTACGCGAATGATTAATAATTTATTATTAATATAGCCAGTCGATATAGTATACCAATATAACGAGTACCATCGTAAATCATATTCATTGCCCTTGTCTAATTAGAACGAATATTTAAAATACGCGGCACCAAGAGCTTATTCGACTTTGGTCAAAATCCTTGAGCCTTTTTCCCTATACCCGATGGCTATTCCAATTGGTCTATCGATCTCAATGATTTTCATTCGGCTCTACGAGCCAATCGGATCACTGGAATAGCTTCGGGCATGGGCAGGATAGAAAAATTGAAGAGCTATGGCTTTCAATTTGGAGCGCCGTCAAGTCACACGCTCCGTGACTCCGGATGAAAGTCAGTCTAGCCGGTCTAAAGTCTTGGGCGGGTTACTTTCTAAATTTAGGCCGGCCGTAGTCTCTCACGCACAACATTTCTGGAGGTGCCTCCAGAACTTCCAACTCTGGTCCTGGCGTGGCCTAACTTAGATAGCAATGAGCGTATATGAAATATCAAAATAAATCTCGTAGTATTCTCGTACGTGTATCACCAGGTACAAAATATCCCGAAGGACTTACGGCCAAGCAGGTAAACAGATAGTTTTTGAAAACAGAAACAAGGAACGTAGAACAGACCGTGATTCACTCTCTGACGCAAGCTCAGCGGCGCGCCTGCACAACGCTTTCTGATCCGAGTCAGCGACTTCTTGGTAGTTAATGTCGAGAAAGAAAAATTCATAGAAGGTAATATTCTCTTGGCGTCGTCAACTTCAACCCTGAATGTATACGGAGACATTTAATATATGGATAAAATGTCTACTTTATTACTAAGGATCGGTTGTTGTGTCTGTTACCGTTGTTGTTTCTGGTGGTGGTACCATTGGGTTCAAATTCATTACTGTACTTCTTATTAGCATTCAAATATTTTTTATGCTATACGATAACCATTAAATTTTAGCTATACTCTCGCTCAACTAATAAAATCATCTTTTTTTTTTGAAAATAAAGAAAACAGAATCAGTTATAGCCTTCGGCGTAAAATAACGTTCGATGCAGGTGCGGAGGTTATTTTCCAGAGAATCAAATATAGTTAGTCTCTATCGCGGATTAAACGAAACGGGGCAAACGGAATTCCAAAGAGATGCTGTCCCGTCGTACTCCGAGTCCGACGAGGTGGAAGGACGAGATGGCTGGAGAACGGTGTGGCGTCGTTCGAGGCGTCGCCGCTCAACGTCCTCGGGCTCGGGCGCCACCGTCGTCGGGGCGTCCCTCTCGTCCCAAGCAAAGTGGGTTAGGTCGATGAGGCCACCACGATGCCGCGTTCTGCGCAGCGGTTTCGATTCTTGTTGCAGCCTTCCATTGCCGATGGCACGAATTCGTTTGACGATTAATCATTTTTGCTGCGTTAACGATTTTTTTTTAAAGGAAATTTCCAATTTTAGCAATAATACCTTAACTTTTCGTAATTAAATTGTTACTATATTCTAAAAATAACATTGAGATCAATACGATAGTTAATTCTCTGATTTGTTCCTAGTATTTCTCTATGGCATCTTTATTCTGATCATCTTATGACAATATTTTATGTCTACGTACCGGAAGTGCAGCTGCTCAATCTTGCAGCAAAAATATCTGATTTTTTCCCCAGTCATTCCAATACTCTATTTTTCCTTAATAAACTGTTATATCTGCAGCGCTAGCGTTGCGAGAGCCAGCGAACAGCAAAATCCAGAAGTCAGAAGTAGCAACTATCGTTACTGGTTGCGGCGGGGGTTATCATGTAGGCCACCTGACGTCATATCGCACTCTGTTAACAAAATGGCTGCTGGTGCCCCGACCGACCGGGTCACCACGGGCAGAAAAATTCCTCCTCTTCGAGATAGAACTCGAGGATGATTTCAACCACATATGACAAAGGATCAAACACTCTCGAGTCACATGTATTTATATATATCCATGATTATACATAAATAAAAATAAAAAACAAATTTCGAAATGTCAAACAGTCAAAATTCTCGCAAAAATCTATTACGTTTTTCATAACGCGATAAATATCCATTAAAATTTTTTTTCAAAGACAACAAAAATTCGTTCATCCCTAATGTAATTCGGAGTATCGAGTATCATATTACCATGGCACGAAAACCATTTTTTAATGAGGTTCCCTGCAATCAAACAGCTATACAATATTATCCGCAAATTTAAATCATCAAAGTATAATCATTACTGAGACCTATATAAAAATTCCTTTTGGCCCGCCATACTACACGTATTGATAACACAGAGCTCGTGCAATATAAGCGATTGTCAATGGCTCTTGTGCCTCTGACACTCTTGGGTAGTCCGACACGTGTGGTATCGCCATGTCATAACAACTGCGTCTGAATTACTCACGATATCTACGATGCCTATAAAAGCAATCTCAGCTTACCAAGCAACACAACACTTGAAAAACACGAAGATACCTTTAGCAGCGAATAGCTAAGAAAAAAAAAAAAAAAAAAAAACAGGTGAATCGATAGATTATCAAAAACAAAAAATTATGAAAAATCCGAACAAAGTTGGCATTGAAATTTTGATACCGTCGTTCCTAGGATTTCGACGTTGGAGTAAGTCTGCAAATGGCATTCCAATGCTGATAAAAGTTAATATTTATTGCGGTTTGTGTCAGGCTTCGAGAATCGTGTGAAGGATGGGTTATCATGAATTTTCAATAATTATTTATTTATCAATCCTTATTTTATTTCGACAATATACGATCCGTGTCCTCTTATACAATCTCTTATACTTTCACATCTAATTACCTCTAATACTGTTTATTTCCAAATTTTCACTAATTCGTTACCCACCCTTAGGTAGGTAATCGGGAAAATCTGAAAATAAGTGAATGACCTATTAACGGATTAAAAACGTGGAACGAGAGGACAAGATAATAAAGTTCATTCAGGCTCAAGGTCGTTATCCAAATACATGAGAGAACAGCCAAGCCAAGCGCGTGTATATCATCTTAGCACATGCATATACATATGTATACATGCAGTTTAATCGGAAGCGCATAACACAAGTTAGTAGATCATTTAATAGAATTTTCAAAAAGATATAGTCATACCAAATGAAAAAGTAATCAACCAAGAATTTCTTATTGCAGTCATAATGCGTGTTGATAAAATTGAAAAAAGTTTCGAAACTCTACCAAACGTTACATCACATCCAATTACCAAATTCGAACCGGCTGGATGGATGAATCGATCGACAGGGTTTTCTACTAACTGCGTTCTACATAACGGATGGGGTAGTAAAAGCCCCCTGGTTCCTCTACGTCCGTCTATTCGTACACACGTGTAGCTACATCCGTCAGTCACTTTGGCTAGGTTTCAGTTAATGCCAAAGTTCACCTAAATATAACTGTACTAGACGGAGTCCGGATCGATTCCAGTTAGCCATGATAAAGTATCAGTTGAATATACGCGAGTATAAAGTGACGATATAAAATTGATAAAAATCGATAGAAATGATATAAAATAATTTCAAATCAATTTTTCATCGCATAAAGGTTACGTCATTCACTCATGGGCCTCTATACCTTACTCGTATATTAACTAGTTCTCGATTTCATTACGTGATATCGTTCTACAATGCTAGATACTACTCGCACGGATGCCATAATCAAATTTGAAATTTGTCTGGCCCGTTACCCGATATCCGGCCATTACCGTTACCTACTACTGTACGAAAGGGATGCGATGCTGAAACGGGACACGGTGCTAACATCAGAGAGCTATACCGTTCAAAGTATCTTTCTCTGAGATACCACAAATAGATACATAGATACAATAACGACAAAAGACACTGTAATGATCGTTAAGAATATTTATACTACACTGTACACCACTTAATTTCTCTATCAACGTTACATGGAACGGTCTATACTCCTATAGTTACATATTAAAAGTCCTTGAAATTTTACTTTGCAAAATATTGATTATTACCGGAACATAGTAAATTAAAAATCTTCTTCTTTATTTTCGGTAAATTAAAGTATTTAGGTTTTAGCTACTGCTAATTATCTGGCATGGATACGCACTTCATTTCTTATCAAAGTCACATCGACGTGGCCCAGTCTTGAATTTCAGTCGGTAAAGTACACCGAGTGTACCCCAGCGCGTTTTGGTATGGTATACGTATATACATATATACATGGTGCGCTATAATGAAGGCACCCCTGTTCGGAAAGGGGAATAGCAGCAGTGCGCAGACGCGAGGGTCGAATGGAAAAAATCGGCCCAGCTAGGGGGGATGGCCGTATCGATCGTGCTAACATCGTCCGTGCCGGCCGTGGTATACCCGTGGTGACGGGTGCCGGGTACCAACCCGATGTGGATGACGTTCAACCGGAGATCGTACCTTCGTTAGGAACGTTCAAAAAGCTTTCGTATTTTTTATATTTCATATTCGATTTTTTTATCTTTATTTACTAAATCGAACCATACCCTTATTTTGCTTTGATAATAATCCGTATTACTGTATATATGGGTATACATATATAAGAGACTTTGATATTCATGTTATATAGTTTATATAGTTTTTTTTTATTGATTTATCCGTACTTATTGATACGTAAGATACGAATTTCTCATAATCTATATTTGTTAATTTAACGAAAGAAAATTGACCTACAATTTGTCGTCATGCGTGTTTTTCTACAATTAGATTTTAACATCAGTTCTTTTATTCCTTATATTTAGAGTGATATATAATCATTGAGTTTACAATGTAATTTATCAGTATATATCATTTTTATATACTATGCATACAATTTCTAATTCTGATGAACCTAACCTAACCTAATAGACGTCCCCAGTCCGTTTAATCTTGCAAAGCAGATAAGGCAATGAATCACTGCGAGTGGATATATGTACATATGGATATATAAATAGAAAGTGTAATAAAAAACTATAGAAATTGTTCTTCTCGATCTAGGAAATGCTCGTCGGCTAACATTCCGATTATTATTTTTGAAAATTTTCAAGGAATTTTTAAGTACGATTATTTTTGGCTTTTTCCACTGACGAATAACCTAGTACCATGGACGAAAACAGTAGAACCAGGTGATAGTTTGCGTTGTTAAATTTTTAAGTGATCAGTCTATATTCGAATCGGCTGAAATGTCTGCATATGTATCTACTGTACCTACTGATATAATAGATATAGGTAAAGCTTTACCATTTAGAATTACGCAAACTCAAGTTTCTCATTCTCGATATTCATAAGCATTACCCGTAGCTACACAATGGACATTTATCAAAATTATCTATGAAGCTGTCAAAACTCCAAAAAAAATGACCTCTAAAGCAATTAATTTCTTTTAAAGCGTTGGACCATCCGAGGTTCATTTCGCACAGCGCCATAAAAGAGAGGGTGAAATCTTCGACCCAGCGTTGCGTGAATCCGAATACTACCAGGGGTTGATGCCGCGAATTCATCCTCCGTAGGAGGGGATAGGACACTCTTCAATGTCCTATTTCGGACTAGGGTACCGTCGGAGCTTCTGATCCTTTCCGGGTTGCGACTCTCCCGAATAACACGTACTGAAGATCTTGAATCTGACGAAGGAGATTTATAGAAAAAACTTTTCGTCGAGTTTCAAATATATGTTTAAAACTCGCGATCTCCAAAAATTACCATTGTGTCGTTGCTGTTGGGCAAATTTCGAAAGATCAATGAAAATCTGTAAAAATAACAGATGTCAAGGAAACATAGTGGAAATCTTTAACAGCGTCTATTCAAAGAAAGCTCGGCTGATCGCTCGAACCATTAGCCACGCACGACGGCCACCCGCGTGGTATCGTACAAAGGATATTCCCCTTGAGTTCTGGGTACGATGTAGGTAGTAGGTAGTAGGTAGAATACAGGCAGAACTGGGGTTCTGGTTTTGGGGTGAATGCGAGGTTCCCCCCAACAAAGAGGGCGCTCCTGTCGCAACCCCCCAACTCGAGGGGGATCGATCCGCGCTCTGCGACCTACCCCGTGGCTGAACTCGAACCCAAATCCGAACCCTAACCCGAAACTGAGAGCTCGTCTCGGAGCAACCTTCTACGAAAAGGGAGGTTAGGTCACCCTTCTCAAAGAGGGGCATACCGTTAGCGAGCAGGAATAATCCCTTGCTATGACCATCTTCCACGTAGGGAACTGCCATTAGTACTTTTGGAAATTCCTTCAATTTTAATCATCCCGTTTTTTAATTATTATATATATATATATACGCATATGTAGAAGAACAAAAAGACTATTGATATGGTTTTGGACTTATTTGAATTAGTTATACTAGGAGAAGAGAGACCGAGAAGCGGTCTGAAAAGCGCGGCAATTTCAAGTGGGGAAAAAGGAAGTTACTCGGCGCACGGTTGGAATGCGAGTGGCAGGAATGGGGGATGGGACAGCATAGGAGACCAGAAGGAAGGACGTGGCGTGCGCCAGAAGAGATACGGAGAATCGGAGAGAGAATGAGGAAAAGGTGGGAAAGGTGGAAGAGTCTCGTAAAGAGAGAGGGTACCCTGGGTGGAGCATTATAAATTTCTAATCCGATAAATTGCGAGGCTTATGCTCATGCGCGCGACCGGACTGCAGTCGCGGGGAGAATGTGCACCGAGATGGATCGCCATTGCCCTGGTCTCCGGCTTTGGAAAAAAAAATAAAAGAATTTGAATTGAATAAAATAATGTAAAAAAAAATGGAAGATGGAAAATAACTATAAACTATTCTAATCGTATTCGCGATCTAAGATCATAGTACGGTAAAAATAACGTTAAGAGATTTTTAATATTTTCAACTGAATTTCCCACGCTTTATTTCCGCCGATAAGTAAAATATACTAACCTCATACCTACGGTAATTCGGTTAATTGGGTCAGTTATTGAAAAGATCATTTCACAGTTTTTAAAGTATTTTTCAAACATTCATCAATAACACGACCTAGCGTGCTCTTTTAGTCAATAATGAATTTATATCAGGATCGTTTCCCGTATATTCTCCTCGAAGATGGAAAATGCATTCCGGTTAGAATTAGCATTGTAACGTTCAGCTATTCGAACGAATTGGATTGATCAGAACGGCGTATTTACCTCACCCTGTTGTATTTCGGCATTCAAAAAATCTGCCAGTAGCGCCGCGTCTGCGCTTTGTTATGAACCGACGAATTTTTCTGTCCTGGGAGATGCGTGGCGTCACCCGCCACGGCATCCCGATGCCGTATATATCCCATTGGCACAACGAAGATGGAATCACGTAGAGATCCATACTTTGAAGGAGGACGAAAACTCATATCCCCTAATGAAGTAAAACAGGACGCAACGCTATTCGAGGGAGTCGGAAATAGGTGGGGCGCGTTGGCAGAACGAAGACCTCGACATCGTCGGGTGCTGCCGAGTCCCGACGGCGAGGGTTGTGCGGGACTTCAACCAGGATGGAGCCTACGGCGGACAGTGACAAAGCACCCTACGTCGTAAGAAAGAAAAAGAGGGTATAGGAGAGCGGGGGAATAGGAGTGCCGGCTACCAGGAAAGGGATCGACACTCCGAGAGGGATCGACACTCCGAGAGTGACAGACGCGCTTTCTCTCTCTCTCTCTCTCTCTCTCTCTCTCTCTCTCTCTCTCTCTCTCTCTCTCTCTCTCTCTCTCTCTCTC
>JARQSV010000400.1:1502166-1518168 GCA_030142285.1 Calameuta idolon
CCCCCCCCCCCCCCCCCCCCCCCCCCCCCCCCCCCCCCCCCCCCCCCCCCCCCCCCCCCCCCCCCCCCGCCCCCCCCAAAACTGAAGAGTATGGGGAGAACGAGGAGAATCAAGAGAATGAGAAGAGAAGGAAGGTTGAGGTGTACTCTGTGTAGTGTACTGCCGTTAATACTGCTGCTGGCTGTGTTGATGGTAGTAACAATCCACTCGTAGGTGAGCTGTCCTATAGGACTATACCAGGTTGGTATGGGTGTTCGTGAACGTCGAGGGGGCTGAGGAGGTGGAAGGCAAAAGGAGTAGAGACAAGGCAAGCAAGTGCTGTCAAAGCAAAAAGGGAGGCGAGAGAGTCGGGATGAAGTTGCGCTCGTGACTTTCACAATGATACCTGCTGGTAAAAGTATTTTTCCGATATCGATCTTGTAAATTTTTTCTTACGCTTTTTCTTTCTGCTATGTGTTTATATGTATGTATATATATACATATGAGCACTGGTATTGCGCGGCAATGTTTTGGAATCCTTTTATTTATTGTACCTGACAGTAACAACGAGCGCGTCTAGTCGCAATTCTTATTGTGCTGAAAAGAAGTTACCTTTTCTTAAAATACGGTAATTTAATTCCGTACGATTCGATAGTGCATCGAAAGTACAATAAATAAGTTTAGCGTATCTGCGTATCGAATGAAAGAGGATCAGAGTGAAAAAAAAAAGAAATCGATGGTGAGGTATAAAAAATATTTTTTCAGAAGCAAACGAAAAAATCGCTATCGTCATACTTCGTTTTACTGGCGCGAAACGCGTATACGATATGTCTGTCTTGAACTAGGGAGCAAGAAAGAAAGCATTCCCTTACCCGTAAGCTTTATCAACCCTCCCCTGTATAACCCGTAGTCACAGAGCCAGTAGTATAGTCAGTAGTTCCGACATACTCTGACAAATTTCCGCGCGAGAAAGTTCGATCCTGCGCATGTAAAACGCAGTCGTGTAATTGTGAACCCTTCTACTTATACACGCCCGCATGTATATATGCACATATAAAAAGCGGATGGACATTCTTCCAAAAAAGGAGAACCACAGGTCCTTGCGGAGAATCGAAACAAAAATTAAACCAAATACAAAAGGAAACTACAATTGCAAACAAAGTGCTCTACTGTTGTTTCAAATATAAATAATTATAATCAAAGCTCGTCCCTGTGAAATCATTAAAAAATCTTATGACGACAGTTCACTGACAGCTAGTGAAAGACGTCACTGTTTGACAGACATCAGCTGTTAATCCACGAGTGGTCGATCCTTCCCCCTTCCATCCTGTCAATAAAAACAATACTCCACGTACAATGTTATACAATATAGAAATAGTGTCATATAAACATGTGCCGTCCTATTGTATATTGGGATATTCACTTTATATATATGTATACATATATATATTCTCGCGATACATGCTATAGTAACTGTCCCTATACTACAGCACTATGATGCACCTTACACCAAAGCTCTCCTCACGGTACAACAGACCACATTCACCTATTCGCAGTCGCGTATATACCTACACACACACTCATCGATACACGGACGCACATACACTCGCAATTCTACACAACAACGTATATTATAACCGCATATACACACACACACACATGCAACCTTCCTACAAGTATTAACACACGAACGAATCGCACTTCGTAAACCACTACACTCACATGCCCGATCTCTAGGATAATACAAATGCAAGGTAATATACACAGCGACGGGAGAGTTGAATTTCTACGTGTATTAGAAGCTATGTATATGTGTGTATATATATATATATATACACATCAGCCAATGAGAACGCACACGAAAAAGCAAACTAAATTTCCACATAGAATGGTGGAGGCATTGCCCCTCGTGTCCTGTGGTACTAGTACTGTTAAAGAATTTACCAACACGATTGTATGTATCAAGCGTTCACACATGCAGGAGGTTCCCCTTTGACTCCCCTCTCTCGGGCTCCCTTATACCCCACCATAGGGTTGTCCCCCTCCATTCCAATATAGTCCCCTACCAATGCGGTGATACTCGGGCTGGCGGCGCCCTGGCATCCTCCCCTCACCTCCCCCACCTAGCCTTTCAGAGTCGCCCTTCAACCCCTGCGAACGGCCTCCTCACAGCAGCAGCGCCACATCCCTCGGCCGCCACCCGTTTCAATTTGTTATTTTTACATCATTTTTCCCGGCCTCGACCCCCCTCGTCTATATACCTGGACTCAGTCGTTCCTTCTCTCGTCCTCGGCTGGTCCTCCCGACAGGCGTGTCCTCTACGCGCTTTCCACTCGTAGTCCCTCTCCTAACCAGTCACCGGTCGCGCGATGCTTTTTAATTGTGTGGTTATTATGTTTTCTGCAACTTTTAATTATGCCCTTTTTTTCATCAACATTCGAGATGCTTCAAAACTCCCCGATGCGTTCGAACAATAGGTTACAGTAGTTTATTGACGTTCGATTGATTGAAAGTCCATTAAAGGGATCGGTTTATTGGATTCTGAGGTGTTTCACTGAGAATAAACCTTTGCAGATAATTTTCTTATTTCTTGAGGTATTATTATTGATATGTTTATTACGTAGTCTGGTTTTAGGTAAAAATTGAGTGGCAGGGGGGATGCTTCAAGGGGGATTGTTTTGAGAAGTTTGGAATTTGTTGCGGATGTACATACGTGCAATATATATATATATATGTGGCGTTATAAAAGCCAGTCTGGCCTACTTGGAAGGGATATACAATGTAGTGGTAGGGTACGTAAACTTGAACTTGAACGAGAATTTCATTTATATAAGCACAATACGCTGTGAAGTTATTAATAAGTTATATGGACACGAGAGAGAATGTGTTTTCAGACGGTGGGTTATCAGATCGTCATTAACGAAAATCTGTTAGAAATCAATTGTACGCGTATCAAAGTCCGGTATGATTAACGACCAAACGAAGCCTAAATTAATCCGTATAACGGCACAAAGAGGGATACTTTAATGGAGTAATTCTAGGGCGTCAACGAATCAATATGTAACATAGATCCATCAGTCCTTTATCGAGAAACTATTAAACATCCAGTAGTTTTAAAATTGACAAAATATAATACAAGTAATCGTACGAGTCTCCTGCTACCTAGGCGTTCCTCCTACGTCTGCTCATATTCTGATTCTGACTCGTCAGATAGTCTCGAACGCCAGCAGGGTATTTTCCCCTCTTCGTATATTCCTGATTCCCCCGTTCCTCTTATTCCCTTCTATTGCCTCTCCTGCTTTCCTGTGTGATTCCTCTCTCTCTCTTTCTCCTTCGTTTCCTTCATCACTGCGTACTTTTCCTTTATCGATGTCTATCTCGTTCCCCGATTCCTCCTCGGCGAGATAGGAGGATGGTAGGATAGTAGGTAGATAAGTAGATAGGTAGGTAGGTGGGCAGGCAGGCAGGCAGGCAGGCAGTTGCCTTGTCTCGAGCTACGACGCCCCACCAGCGTTTCCCAATTTAGACTCGCTCCCCTCGATGTCGTAGGGAGTGGATAAGGGAGGTCGGGAGGAAAAGGAGTGAGAGAGTGAGAGAGTAGGAGAGAACGGATGAGACGGAACACTTCACGGGAAACGTCGCAGCTAGAGAACGAGAGAGGTAGAGCATGAGAGAGAGGGGAGAGATAGAATGGTAGCAAAGTAGGAGAGAGAGAAAGAGAGAGAGTGAGGAAGAGCCTGGGAGTGGTGGGGTGAAGGGTAGAGAAAAACCGTTCTCTGTCTGCCTCTGTCCTCCCTCTCTCTCTCTCTCTCTCTCTCTCTCTCTCGTTATCCTCTCCTGCCTTTGACACTGTCTCTCTCTTTCTTTCTCTCACTCTCCCGCTCGCTCCCTGTTAGACAGGCTTCGGAGGCCTCTCTCTGAAATATCTCTCCGAGAATATTATAGAGACTGGAGATGGTGGTGGCGGTACTGGTGTGCCTGGCTTCGCCAGGCGACGGCGCTTTTGCGAGCCGTGGATTATTATATTATAGAGGGATTTTCTAGTTTTTGACCGTGCCACTGAGAGAGATCTGCTGCCCGGAGACTACACTTTTGTGCACTCGAATCAAGACTATACCGGCGTACGCTTTCTCGGTATTAGATAGATTCATTATGAGTGAGATATGGATTTACGTAGGATCGGTTAGGTTTTTTGGGAATCGTTAGGAACTTAATGCTATGCGTTTACAGATATTAGGACCTTGAGATAGTGATGCGTAAATATTTTTAGTGTACTAGGGAGGTTATAGGGACTTTCGTATATGTATAGAGAGAGATGCCATGGTGAAAAATTGGCGAGAAAATTTGGCGAGGTAACATTTTTTTTTCACAGTTAAGCCGATTTCCAAGGAGCAAGGTGCGCGCTATGCGCTACGCTTATGGCTTATGTTAGTACGTCTAGGATCCTTCGGCGCCGGTATGAAGGGTTGTGGAAAGATCCTAGGTATCGCGTATACATAGAGCACGGAGAACAGGAGGGTACCGTATCCACCTAACCTACCTACCTACCTACCGCAGGGCAAGAACAGATGAGCGCAGATCCCTCTCTGCCAGCCAGCGGGGAACGGAACGAGCAAGGCTCTTCGAGTCTTTCTCTTCTCCCTTCAAAGCGTCCTTTGTTCGGTCCTTCGACATCCCCTGGGACCCCGCGTCCTACGTGTTTCCTTCTCGGCAATGGCGTAAGTTAAGAGCGTCCCGAGGTCTACGCCAATGTAGGCCCCTCTTAATATCCCCAAGCATTCAAAGTGAAATGTAACATTCGTCCCTTTCGCATAGACATTTCCTACTGCTTCTAATGTTCAATTTACATGAAATTATCTGTACGATTCTACGAATAAAAACAAGATGGAGGGGATCGATCGATCCGACTTCTCCCTATATCTTCAACATTCAAAATCTAACTCTCCAAAGTTTCAGGCTACCTTCGTACCTCCTCTAAAATCCAAATTCCCACAGAGAAGGCCCCTTTTTCCACGGTTCTAACCTAACCTACAATATCATACAGCCTTTCCCTTCTTCGTCATCAAGGTGGGCATCATCCCGTCACGGCGTCGTTTCATTCCCCGGACAACGTTCGAGCACGTTTAGTCTCCGAAGTTCTTGCCGACCGGGCCTCGTAACGTTCTCTCACACAGCAACCCCACACTCCCACTACCCCTACTTCAGTTAACTCCCCCCTCCACCCCACCCCGTTCCCTTCACCTACCCCCACCCTGGGCCGAAGTACTCACGCCACTGTTCTCCCTCCATCGTATTTTCTCCCCACTACAAGCCAGGAACCATCCTCAATGTCCCCATCTCCAACATTTTCCCTCGTTCCACCTAGTCACCCCACTATATAACCCTGTCGAGCAGCAGAATCTCCCCTTCGCCTTACGCCATTGGCCAACCCGTTCACCAATGGCTGAAGACTTCTCTGCTTGGCGCATTACCCACACACGTGGCTGACGTATGTCCATATTCCACGGGACGCGAAAAACGTCAAAAAGTTTGGTTTTGACTGCCGCCAGGGCCGAGAGAGTCTCCCTACCATAGCACGAGCGAAATGCGTTGACGTTGACGACGACCGTCCACGACCACGTGGTTGCACTTCGACTATAGTCGGTCCCTTCGTTGTTGCTCGCTCGGTCTCACGTTTCGCGCTTTCAGGCCTCTGCACCTCGCTACACGATGCTCCCTCGTCAGATGCACAGCCGCAGTCCCGCACTGCAGTCGCAACGCTCCACAGACATGCTACGGCGAACATCACTGTTGACGATAAAATAGTACCATTTGCGTAGTGACATCCCGCGATGCGTCTATGGGATAATAAGCCCCTTTAGCAATCAAGCATACAAAAAAAATATCAGCCTATGGTCGCTCTTAGCTGCGGCTTCGGATACTTTTCTCTTTTAATGCATACTTACGGATAGTTTCGTCATTAACCTAAACGATTTTTATTATACATGAATTTCTATAATCTTCTCATTACCTTTCCTTATTGTTAAGGAATATGACTGCCGTAGGGTATTGCAGCCGCGATAATAGTTCCTTCCCATTCACAGAAACATTCCTCGTTCCACGGAACAGATTACTTGGCATTAGTTTAATTGTTGGTGATATACCTATAGGTATATCTCAAACCTTAGCGATCCTCTGCTCCATGACGTTTACCAGGATGGTTATTATCTGCCGGTTTTACATATACTCTCAAGTGGTAAACACATTGGCGTGAACTATCGGTATAATCACTGCTCGATACGATTGATCGATCCTTATCGATCAGTGATATCAATCGGAGGGGTGTTTTCGGGCAAGGTCACCTATACGTTGTGCATTTCAATTCTCTCCCTCCCCTCCTTCCGCTTCCCCTGATGGACGTAGATACGTGCATGCTTCGTTGTCGCAGGTAGGTTAACCTTTCCACACAGTTAAACAGGTCGCGTTCGATTGGCTTCACATGGATGCAGCCTGACCACTGACAGAATTGTTCTACTGACCGCGCAGTGGTTGCGGCTAATCAAACAAATTTTAAACTACGATCCCTTCGGCTGTGGGACCAATTAAATTATCGATTCTCCGTGCGAGCATGGGTTATATCGATGTAGCTGTTAGCTATAAATTTTTAGAAAACTGTTATGCCATACTTTATAAACATTTTAAATGCACGTTTTACCTGTTTTTACTGAAAAGTTATCGGCCGATAACCCGGGACTCTATTTTTTTGGAAAATTTGATACCATCGATTGTTTTGTTTTATCGATTTTTATTGACTGATAAATATACAACGGGAAGCACGTGTTCTTTATGTTTTCCTGATACTCTCTGTTTCCCACCTCTTCGCACCAGGAAGTTCCCTCTAAATATCAACGTGTATTCTTCTCGTAGCTGCCGTCGCGTTCGCGCGCTACGAGCTGCTGCGTCGAGTTTTAGGATTTCGGTCGCGCCAGGCGTCCTTGGCTCGACTCGCGGCCGGACGGATCCTTGAGCCTCGAAGGTTGCAGGATTGCACGATGCCAATGCTAAGAACTTCTTAACGTCGTGTCGCACTACGCGAATACGGAAGAGGTTTCCGTCAGAGAGAGAGAAAGAGAGAGAGACAGAGAGAGACAGAGAGAGCCAGAGAGAGACAGAGGGAGACAAAGGGAGACAGAGGGAGAGAGAGAGAGAGAGAGAAAGAGCTTTTGAGATTGTTATAGACATATACGTACACGAAGATTGCACTTTTCGTTTTTATAACTATATACAGTATATACGTGGAAAATGAAATCAGGGAAATATTAATGTAACGTATACTTAATATTAATATTAATATTGTACGTATACGGAGTTTGTAACTTTGAGAAAGTGTGAAAAAGGCTAAAACTGTAAATTGACCTTATTTCGCATAAACCATTCTTCATAGTGGTGAAACTATTAAAATCTGAAAAATCAATTAATATTCGGATTACTTTAGTACCGTGTATTTAGAATCACAGGAATATTAAAGGATTCTATTTACATTTGTATCAGCCATAAAAATAGCCTAATAAATAAATAATATACAATATATTACATATAATATACAATTTGTTCTATTCGGAATCGTATCAAATATATATGCGATAGGTACCACCTGCTGGCGGTGACATTGAATCGGCAAATAGACAAAGGAAATCTTACGGCGGGACGGAAAATAATAGAAGATGAAGACGCGGCGGCCTAACGGGGTGGGAGTGGCGGTTGACTCTTGGCTAAAGTGTGTCGCTGCTCGTGGCTGGCTGTGACTCAGTACTCAGTACTCAGTTAAGTGTGCCACGGATGTTCCTTATTCCCGCCAGGCGCATTTTACTCGACCAATGACAGATGGAAACACCATGGCGGTACTTGAGGCGACTTTTCAAAAATGTATCTCGCCCGTTGTAACAGCGCTAATATTTACTGTCATTAGTTAAACGATAATATAGATCTGTATCCGAGAGATATAACATTAAAAATTTCTTCGTAGGAATTCAGTCAATAGAATATTATTTACCTGATTTCCGGGCAGACTTCGGATCCTGAACTACTTTGCAGCATTCCTGGGAAGGTCGTTTCTGCCTAATTCCTACGTCCTTCCAAAGAATTGGTTAGGTGCTCCTATTAGTGGGAGCATCCACGCGATGATTATTGCCGGTCGTAAGGAAAGTATTTAACCGCATGTCAGCGTCACTGGCAATTTATTCATCCATGATATTAGACGATACCGAATTTGTTCAATCGGTAAGTTAGCCATCCCGCATTACCGACTCGTACAAAACACGTTCACTCGCCAGTCGCTCCAACACATCCGCGCGAAAGCACAGACGAGTGGTAAGAAAAAGATATTATTTTCGCTCGCGCCAGTGAGTCACAAGATGAATTTTTCTCTGAACTCGTATGCGAAACGTTTGGAAGATCATTGAGAAAAAAGGCGAATCTCGGCGATTAAAAAAACTACTTAGAAATAATTTTTCGTACAATAAAATTTTCATATATCGACATCACATTTTGTTAAATAAATTATTTTCTTAATTTTTGTATGTCATTCGTCAGAAATTTTACAGTTCCCTTGCGCATGCGCGATTCGCAGAATTCATATGTAATGCATCTTACAACGCATATCCAATCGCACATGCGTCAGGTGCTCCTGTGGATACGACGCTTGCGCGAAGGGTTTCCAAATAGCGCGAACCACTTTGGCTTCGGTCTTGCGAGTTGGTGGGGACTGGCGACTTGTATATTCCGACTCTCTAGCGGCTGCCCTACTTCAGGGTAGGCCACGGAATTGCATCGTACCGGGGGCACCTTGCTCCACAAAGCTCACAGCGAAACGCGCATGAAGCGGCGAAATGAGTTTGACAATGAAGACGGAAAAGAAATTTCGGAAATTTCATATTTTAAGCATTAATACCAAATATATATACGTATAAATCTCGAACGGCAATTGCACAACGAGATACCAAAAAAAAATATGAAAGTAAAGGAAGGAACACACAGTGAGGTTCCCGACGAAGGAAGTCGATTCAACAAGTCGAGGGGATAGCTGCTGATGAGAGTCCGCCTTGCCATAGGGTATTCGCTGTAGCGTTATATATGTATATTATACGAATAGCGATCGAGTCCAAGTTCTGTGCCATAGAGGAAGACAGTCTGAAGGTAGCTGCGGAACGGCGCACGGACAGTCCTCTTCGGCATACGAGAGAGAAATGGCGCCGGTTGGAACTTGGAATGTGACCGAGCGGGCAGCCTTGAGGTGCCCAGTAGTGCGAGTCAACCTCCCGTATGCCTGACTGCCTATCTACGTACGTACCTACCTGCCTGAACTGGCTTCGCTACCAAACTGAATATACATATGTAGTTCTATAGTATATCGGACATCTTCCACTGCGAACAACGTAGGTACATAGAGCACATGCGTGGCTGGCTGTGTTTCGTTCTCGCTATTAAACCCATTGGCACTGATGTCGTAACGTTGTCCGTTGCTGGGGCGATTGAACGTTTCCTCGTTCGCACGTGAAACGATCGATACTCAGGTGAAAAGGACGGATTTTCTGTACCGCCCTCCATCCACTGTGAAGATAATTAAAACGGCATAGATTCAAGTGCCGATTAACTCGTTCGATCGATTCTTTATATCGAAAGTGTTCGATACCTGTATTTTTTTCATATGGTACCGAGTGTTATCCATGGTTATCTCATAAACTTAGTTACAGTAGTAACAGCATGTTATGCGGTCAGACGAGCTCGATACTCTCGTGCCTCCCATTGAATAATATACTTTCAAGCCGATACAGTTATTTGCCAAAGGCCTATACCGCAACGTGACGTTAGCATAACCGAACGATCGACAAATCAAACCAAGATC
The DNA here is from genome assembly GCA_030142285.1 of Calameuta idolon. Taxonomy (NCBI): domain Eukaryota; kingdom Metazoa; phylum Arthropoda; class Insecta; order Hymenoptera; family Cephidae; genus Calameuta; species Calameuta idolon. The sequence continues at coordinate 1,512,029 of JARQSV010000400.1, forward strand.
CGTAAAGCAATTATCATACGTTAAATCGGTCATTGATTTCTGCTGAACGAGCGCAAAGATTGACGATCTGATAGCAATTAATTAATGATACATAATAAATTTCACTGTCATACAAAAAGAAAAAGAAAACGGAATATCCAATAACGAAGGATAATATTCATAGCAGTTCACTGAGCCGTTATCATTCCCACTGGCGGTACAGATCCACGCGCAGCCGTCGCTACGTCGATGCCCGAGCATGTAACGCAAGGAACAGAGGTTTCAACGTAAAAATAATAGACGGGAAGAAGGTTGAGAGGCAAAGAAAAGAGGCCAAATCGGAAAGCGGTCGGAAAGTTGAAAAGTTGAGTAACGTCGTTAACAGCCGGGATTCACCGTGACCTACACTAAATTTCACGGTTCCCGGCGTAAAGCTACGTACACACGGGCTATCAGCCAGGGTGATTAATATTCAAGCAACAATGATTTGGCGCGTGGCCGCCGGCAGGCCGTTTCCAACTGGTAGGGGAAATCCGACAACGGGAACCGAAGTGTCGTAAAACTAATCTCCCCAGATATACCCGATTGCGTAAGCTTCTCAGTGCGTCGTTTGGGCGGTTCGTTTGTGCCTGACCTGCCTCAATCTCTCCACCCTGTCCGCCCTCCTACCTCTACCACCACCACCACCACCACCTTCCTCGTTCTCTCTATATTTCATTCCCTCATTCTCTTCCTCTCACTATCTTTTTCCTCTCATCTCCTTCCGCCACGCTCGTGCCGTATAGTGTCGCACGCGGTCCGGGGTCCATGCATTATAAATCTCTCGAAATATCTTGTGTTTCTTATTGAATCGGCGACAGCGGCCTCTTATTGACTACGGGGCTTCTGGTATGCGTTGGCTCTCGTGGGTGTGTACCCTCCTACCGGGACGCGCACTCATACCGTCGCTTTTAAAATGCTTTCACGGCGCGTGTCGTGGAGCATTGTGAACCAACCTTTTTTTTCCTCTCGGACACCTGTTAATCCACGGGTTAAAATTTCCTTAACGGTGCTTGACCTTTTCATTGATAAACAGCATTTTACTGTTTATTCTCTTGTTTCCTATAGTTTGCTCCTTTTTGTCTCTCTCTTCTCTTTACTCTGTTTTGATAATACAGTTTTACGTTAAGTAACATTGTGTCACGTACGTGTTACCGTGTATACGTTATGTTAACCTAGTCCCTGAGGGGGTTCCCTCCTTTAAGGTCAATGGCTGGTCGTGTGACAAATGAGATATATTTGTCGGGTTTATGTGAATGTTTACTGGCTCTTTAAGGACTTGTCTGTTTACGCTGTTATGTAATAAAGTCTCGCGAAACACTTTGAAGAGTTTCCTTAAGGTCGTACGTACTCTGTCGCATACAACTCTCGCGACGGCGATAAAATGTCATTCCTACCATAAATAGAGCTCCGTTCATTCATGAGTTCGATCCAGTCGCTCGTGCGTAAAGGGAAAAGTCTTTTTCACCGTATATTTTATGGCCAGGTCAGGGTTAAAGAGTGGCACGGGGTTGAATTCTGCGGCTACGGACGCATCCCCTTCTCCTGCTATCCTCGTGTCATTTCAATTCTACTTACTTTCCTATATACTGTGGAACTGAAAACAGTTCCACAGAACAATTTGTCAAAATTCATATAATATAATAAATTCGTGTACAGTAGAATTTTTGATAAACAAAAAATTTTTACTTATATTCGGTATATATATACTTACAGCTGCGATGCGTATTGTAAAAGTAGAGCAAAAATCGTGTTGCGTTTATGCTCGTTTCACGGTGATAATGATAAGTCAAACTTCAAAATGACTTATCTACGATAAAGATAACCTTATCGCACTCAGCGACTTTGATAAGACGAGGACCAACTTACCGTCGATGCTTTCGATCTTCGTTTACTAAATCACAAATTACGCGTGCCGTTTATTTTTACATGTAAATAAGATTACATTTTCTTTTTTACTCTTGTGAACAGACTGCTCAAATGCGATGACTAATCCTCAACGCCGGAATTAATTTTTACGGCTATCCAAAGAGATCTATTTAGGTCTCAATCGTTATCTACTACCGATCAAAATCATTAATAAGTGTTTGATCGGTGCTAATAAGACAGATCGTACGAGGCACAATGACGCTGTCTAATAATTCTTAAGAGCATTTCGTCGATTCACATCAATGATTCAGATAATCGTTTTGAACGTGACGAATGAAGAGGTCGAGTGTTGCTCGTGCCGTAATATGTTGTCGAGCTGGGATCGATTCATTGACGTGACTTTATTGGAGTAAAGCAATGATTCATGATGTCGATTGTTTATTCATTGGTATTGTCTAGAAAGTTAGAAAACTAGAAGTCCGGAATGTAAACTTAATGCGATTCTCTTACAAGCTTGTGAATTCAGGTGAAGTATTTGATTCTTCTGATGAACATATGTGGGGTGAGTTATCGAGACGTAAACATTATTCAGATCCTATCTGGTATCTTGTAAAACATATTGAGATTGATGAATATTGTCTATGCAGAATATAGAGGCACATATACGAATGATAAAAAAAGTTATGATTGGTCGTAGCCTTGTTAAGGTTTTGTAAAAAATTCTAAAAAAAATATTTATCTCGTTAATAGAATCTTGCTATGTGATAACGAGAAAATATTTTCAAAGATATAACTTGAGTTTTCATTAATGGCGAAATCGAGTTATAAAGTTCCGTGCTTAATGGTTTAAAAATATTAATTTTTTCCTTTCGATTATGAATTTATCTTTTTTTTTTCTGCTAGATTGTCGGGTGAGTGTGTCATACCTGGCGCGAAGGGAGGGAGTAGATGTAGCTACGCGGAAGGACCAAGGGATGAAGGTGTCTGGAAGGGCTTCCAGTTGCAACCTGGTGTACGGGAACGACAGGAAAACTGACCCGACTCGGCATCCTCTGTAGCTGCACTGGCGTAACATGATTTTATGGTCCACTCATGCTAGACGGGCGTTCGTGTTTATTTATGTAAATAGAAATACGCCTTTATGATTCTCATACGTTTCTACAAAACGATCTCGATACGGCGCCTCGCATTGGCGAATTACGGAACAGCGGGACGCGTGTCTAGCAATACAAGACAATCGTCCTCAAGGAGGTGAACAGTGAGCCGTTCTCCAATCATAATGTTTTTAAGCATCCGGAAATGATTAGTTACCAAGCAAGAAGTAAGAAAGTAATTTAAAAAATAATATAAGAATATTTCTTTAATCTCGAAAATTCGAATTACAATCGCTGAATTCTTAATGTTTATGTTTGGCTCATTTGAAGAAAAAAAATTAATGCAAAATATATCGATATTTTAGATCATAGTACATACGTATGCACGTCCATGAGCGCTGCGACGGTGGATTAACGCATCTCTGTAGTGTCCGTCGCTGCGCCAGCCGTCGTCGTATAAGCGCAACGATGCTAGGAACGTCGTCAGCCGAGCTCAAGAAAGCAGAATTGTTTGCGCATCGTTGGCAATAAGCTGAGAGAGTCAGTCGCGACGAGTCTCCGACTTTTAGCAGAGTCAGTCCGACCGAGTCAGCCATGCAATGACGCAGAGTCCGCCGGCCGTGGTAGTGCCAGTATCTCCCTGGAACTCTGACTCTGTATAGTTCAACAGGAAAGACATAGCCATATGTCTCCAACATGGAGTCCAAAGTTTCTCCAGTCGATTCCTGCCTGACCGGCCGTACTGAAAAGCCCGCAACGCATTCAAATACTCCTGCGCACCTTTCATTCTCTCCCGCGCTGATTCGTGTGCTCGTCCTCGTCCACGAGTAGGTCGTCCTGATGGACGTCGTCGTCACGACGCACGTTGTTGCGCCGATGACGATGACGATGGCAACAACCACGACGAGAGAACATCGACGAGAAAACGACAGTTCTCGTGGCGTTACGCGGCCTTCCAACGGTTTCCACTCTCTCTCCTTGTTCCACTCTCTCGTTCGAGGTCTCTCTGTCTCTCTTCCACCCGAAAGAACCTACCCACTGAAATATTTCACGTAACTTGTCAAACACACCGCGACGCATATTCTAGCCTACAAAAATCGGTGAACCATCCCCAACCGCATCGCTACGTGCATCCGAAATCGCGACAGCGCACGCCGTTTCAGCGGGAAATAATAAAAATGTTTTCGATGAATTTTCTTAGGTTGCTCGTCGTATACAGCAGGACGGTATAACGTGATCGGCGAGCGGCGTTGTCTGTGAACGCCGGCCGACGCTTAGCTTGCCACGCCTATACAGCCCGTCAGTGGCGGTTTTAGGCCTAGCAGCGCTAGGTTCATGATTAGGGGCCCCAGCGTCAGGAGGCTCCTTGATTAACCTAAACTGCTGAAACGCGGGTATTAAATGTCATTTGAAATTAGAAAAAATTCTAAATTTCTTTTTTTTTTCATATTTTTCATTCATTATTTTTTTTTTCTTTTCATAATACTCAGTGATAAATACTACATCAATATTTGGTGAAATTTTCAACTTATGAAATTCCATAATAAATGTTGATTTTTAATTTTCAATAAGGGTGGCGCTATACTATATCCCCTTGAAAACATTGTTCTGCTGAATTTAAGGACACTGATGAGTATCGATGACTCCACTGCCACTATTCCAAGCCTTTTCCAGGGCGACAGGATCGATTCGTAGTGAATCGATGTCGCGCTACCAAAACGAAACGAAACGTTTCCTCCACTCGTTTCGTTGAAAATTTGTTACAGGTCGTGACGATCCACGACAAGGTTCGTGCTACCCGCAGGTTATGCAATGTGCTTAACACGGCTCTGGTACAGGTGTAAAGTCTCGGCGGTGACGGCGTGCGTGTATATACGTCATACGTGCATAAATTAAGTTGTCATTCGATAACCATATATCTATATGAATCCACATGTATCTACAGTTTTTCATTTTCATTGAGCTGAATCGCGTTCACGATCCCGAAGCTGACAATCATCATATTTTGAAAACGAACATATTTGAGACCTACAACATTTTTTAAAATATGTAATCAAATGGAGCTCAGAGAGACAGTAACGACAACTGGCATTTGATGGCATTTGATTCGTTAATGGTTCAAGACAAGATCACAATGTCCATCAGCGACAGTGGTTCGATGAAATTTGCTATAAAGTTATAAGAATTTAACGTTTAGTTTTTAATTTATATGCCCTTTTTTTAATTACTCCTTTATATCTTCACTCTCATCTCGTTAGTTACAACGTGTCGATACATTTTCAGTTCAATTACAATATGGATTCTCGGATGCTGAATGGATGGGCGCCGGCATCGTTCTCGAATAAATAAAACAGTAATAATACGAAAGCCGTAACCTATAATTGTGAGCGCGTAGCCGAACGTAAACAAAACAGTATAGGGTAGTGGAACGTGGACTGTGTAACCTGATAGGCGCACTTTATAAACTGTCGATATTTTCAGAGGCGGGTATTATATGAGAATTGTTGAAAATCACGTGCGTGTCTGCCTATTTGACTATCGGTACAAACGACTCGTGAGAAATGCTATTCGTATACCGTGAATTCACGGTAAAGACCGCGAAATTTTCAGCACGCTCATTCCACGTGGTAATGCGATATTTTCAAAAAGCTGTTCAAATTGTTCGATATAGCTGGGTCGAAAAATTATTCTATATCTATAAATATGTTTCTGAATATTTAAAAGGGAGCCATCATCGGTTCGTTTCAAACAAAGTATAAATACTGCTATCGTTATTTGTTTTTTATTCCCTCTTTCGTTTAGTACGTTCGACCCTCTGAATGCGCTCTTCTCAAAGATTTTTGTCCTCGAGCATCATAAATAAATTAAGAAGATGAACGATCTTACTGTAAGGTGGAAAGTATCATAATTTATTTTATACACTTGCCACTTCCACTCTACTCTCTATTCGTTTGTATTAATTGTTTGCTTACCACAAAACTTTAATTGGAATAGTAAATTAACTTTATGATCCGTCTTTATGCTTATACCGGTTGGACACAGGTTTAAAGGTATATCCTCTATCCTGAAACAGTCCTACCACTCGTCCTGGAAAAATCTGAAAAAGGAACTACCGATTATTAGTATAGTATTACTAAGCCTATTAACTATATATATATA
>JARQSV010000400.1:1518268-1537357 GCA_030142285.1 Calameuta idolon
GGGTGAAAATTCACCACGTTATAACATATATATATATATATATATATATATATATATATATATATATATATATATATTGTATATTAGGTAAGTACGTACATTCGGTGGCGCTTTACGTCGCGTCTGTCATTTAGACTTTACGACCCTCCAGATAATAAACGGGGTCATTCTACCTACGTTCATTCAGGTACAGTTAACATTTCCAGGAGTAAGAGAATTTACAGATCCGCATCAGGTAACAATCTCACCGTGCACGGATTGTTCGCATCTATTTTTGGTCCAATCAAACTTCATAGCTCACAACAGAAGCTCCTGTAGAGATATAAACAGTACAGAATTAGGTTATAATATTAAATGTACATTTACCTCCATCTAGATGTTAGAAAAGACTCGTTTGACAGTGTCCTGTTGAAATTTTCTCAATGATTATCCTTCGATTTAAACAAATTATTAAAAGCAGTGCTATTTGCAAGTCGCAGGAAGCTCATATCACCAGTGGTGAGTGGTCATCCGAAAGTCGAGAAACAATCTTCGAGAGACCTGGCCCCGTTTTCCCTTGAACGTCAACCACAACGCTGTGTCGTGGACGAACGTTGCCCGTTAATTTTGGAGGGTCTCAGGCTCTCTACAGAGTATATTGCTGTACTCGGTAGGATGTAGTTTCGGGAAGGCAAGCAAGCACGCAGGTAGACACACTGGAAGGCAGGCTGCGAACTCGGTAGATTGGGGTTCCAGTTAACAGTAGACGGCCCTGGCTTGCTGTGCCGTCGTGCCGGAGTGCAGGTGGGCCGAACGCTGACGGAAACGGCCGAGCAAGCTCGGGGGAAAACCGAGCGGCGGTACTCGGTGAAGACTGTTGTCAGAGTACTCAGTAATGCTTTGCATGGCTGGCTAGCCAGTAGGGTCGTCGGTGAGAGTTGTTTTTCAGTCGGAGTGATCGTGTGGTGTTCCTACGAGTAGCGTTTGGCTCTGTGAGACTGTGACACCTTGCGACCTCGGACTTTCCACAGACGGTTTCTCACTGAAAATCTACGACTATTCCGTGCTATATATGGTTTACGAACGGTCCAAGATGCTGTCATCAGTGCCAGCTAAATAATAATGTGGTGCGACGTTGGTCAGGTGAGTTTCTGTGCGGTATGAGACTGTCTTTGGTTGAGGTTTCAAGCGAGTCCAGGCATTTATTCACCATCTACAAACCAGGATCGAACGTCACTGCTGTCGTTCGAGGAATATTGATAAATCCCCAGGAATTTATTCCAGACCTTTCAGTGAGCTCTCGTCGGAGTGTGTTTTCCTGACAGGGACGATTCGTGACTTGCTTGTGTCTCTCCTAGAATATCCATCGAATAACCGAACCCGACCAATCGACCAGGACGAAACTACGACGACAGTTGTGTTACGAAAAATGACAGAAAATGAAGCTGGTGGAATCCTCTCGCCAATGTTTCTGCATGCGCTCGCAACGATTCTTAGACATCAAATAATCTTAAAGCATAGCCAAGCCGTGACATAACGTTTCTTGCTATCGCGCTCGCTTCTACCCACGAGAAATCCTTCTTCAATTTCTTGGCAAAAGGGAACGTTCGATACGTTCACCCTCTTAGACTCTCATCCCTCGAAACATGACCTCTGCCAGGTTGCTCCTATAATTTTAGAAACGCTTTAAAATATTAAATATCAACAAAAAAGTTAATCAATATCTTTATGAAATTCTAAGACATACATTCTCTCAGTCATGACTCGAACACAAGCTTAAGACTAAACAGCTACTCCGATCTGAGAATCGTCAAATAATCGTGAATTTCTCGTAAAATCCTTAAAGCCGGCATTTCGGCCGTTTCGTATGCATCGTCGTGGAATGTCAGATTTGACGCGTGGTAACCTCGTGTTCGGTAGTTTGAATTCGAAGCGATCCCGCGTTTCCTTGGCCGGGGACGGCTAGGGGGCGGCGGGTGGGGGGATGAGGGTGGGCAATGGCGCTCGCAAAGAGAGTGAGACGGTGTGCGGATCGTTGGTGGGGCTGGAGTGAGAGACGAGAGAGGTCGAAAAGACCGTAGAGGAATGGGTGCTAGGCGGAGGATCGGGGAGGCAGGGTCGACAGGAATGGCTGGATGAGTGGCGGGGGTTCGGGAAAGGAGGGAACCGCGGGGAGGGGGCAGGGGGCATTGGATCAGGGCTGATGTGAGTTGAAGCGAGTTCGAGCGAGTGGGAGCCAGTAGAGAGAGCCTACAGAGAAGCAGAGTCTGAAGCTGCTGCTGACGCTGACGCTGACGTTGATGCTGAGGCTGAAGTTGAAGCTGAAGCCGAAGCTGAGTCTCTTTACTTGGCCAGCCGACGAGGAAACTTAGCTGGGCGGTGTGGAAGGGGACGAGCTGTGTTATAGGAGGGGGAACAGTTATGACCGGCCATCAAGGGGGCAGGCGTCGCTATGGTTACAGCGACGACAACAACCCACCGAGGGGAGGTTTTTAAGGGTGATTTTTTTTCGGATCACCCTACTGGTACGAGGGAAACCATCGATTTTTTGAAAAAGTACCGTCGATCGCGTCCTATGCCAAAAAGTCGTGACTGCAAAAATTAGACAGTGTCTTTTGAGAAGATTGTAAATTAAATTTACGTAAAAAGATTATTTCGAAATTCATATTTTCGGCGTGGGGTGCAATAATTTATTGGATGGACTTTTTACTTTTTTTTTAATTACGGTAGTTATACCATACGTATCGACGATATATATGCCTAGTCTCTCGGCACGAAAGGTACCTTTAATCACCTAGCTGTTCGCAAATTATGGATAAATCAGGGTCCTGTCCATCTCTATTTGTTCGTGACATAGATGTGGATTTGCGAAACATGCGACCGAAAGGCTCATTATGTTCTTTTTTTTACGAATATTTTCGAATTTTTATATATTTCTTTAAGGAAAATGTCTCATTATTTTTTTCTGAAAATTGGAATGATTATAAAAATTCGTAATCCGACGAAAATGCAGACATACTCAAACTGCCAAACTTGAAAAAAATTCTGAAAACAGTATAAAACACAAAAAGACTCGTTTATCACACTGCCACCAGTTTGAATCCCAATTGTGCATACATATACACGAGCATACGATCTCCTATATCACAACATAAATATCATTAAAATGATCGTGCTATACAATATTGATAAGTTGTTCCACTGTTCCTCGGTATCGTAGCTATTTTCTACTATTGACCGAGAGGTGTTGTAACATCCCTACTCTCTCTCTCTCTCTCTCATTGCACAATGAGACTCGTAGTATAGTAAATCCCGACGGCCCATTAATGAGAGTTATCGACACACGATCTGTCAATAGAGTTTCCATTCATAAATTCGCCCCGGCGCACAGTTTTGCCATGGAAAAGCTCACGTGGACTTGATTTATGTGCGGTCGGTGTTGTTTACCGCCGCCGCCTCCTCTGAAAGTCGCAACGCACAGCGCGATATGCCACACCAATTCCAACAGCAATAGCGATGGCAGTCGTAGAGTTTGCTGGTTATTGCTCACGACTCCCCAGTACGCTAAACACAGATTTCTATATACGCCAATCACAACCGTTCTTATCACTTGCAAAAACGAAACGGAGTCTCCTCTAGTTTGGTACCAATTACCTTTTTGTTTTTCCTCACATACTACTCTGCATTACTCTCCGAGAGCTCCTACCCGATCCCCAAGAAACTTTAATGGAAACTGATCGCAGAATTGGCTGCTCTACAGGGTTACTGTAAGAAAAACATAGAGTACAACTGTACGATTTTACTGTACCGGCTGACATAATTTTGCCGGTAAGTTACGAATGGCAAGTTGTACCGTCTCTTTCGTGTTGTGACGGGGAAACACGTGGTGATCCGCCGTACTGGCCTCGTTGCGGCTCGCATTGTTTTGTTTGCCATTCTGAATCCGTCAGTGATTAAACCACTATCGAGGCACGATGCATCGCCTCCACACTCAGCCGGGAGGGATTACCGAGAGCGGGAGACTGTCGCGAGCGTGTGCCCACGGTATGTAGACATATCTATATAGGTATATATCGGCCTCATTGGTTTGGTTAGTCTGTTGGCCACGATTACTACGTACTACGCGCGTCAATGGCCGTGAAAATAAGAGCAACGCGGAAGGAAAAAGTACGATGGGGTCACGATTACTCGACGACCCTTGCACCAGGGACGATCGATCTTTGCCAATAGCGTCGATAGGCTTTTATGACATTTTTGCAATGCCTGAAATATTTTTTATGAGGATTCTTAGGCGTCCGAACGATATTCTTTTTACGTAACCGCTCTGACTCTTGGAGAGGCGTGCTGGATGTACGTTTGCCGGTACGATTGATTTATTGGTTATCGATGGCGGCCTTCTATTTGACAGCCAGCTATTGATCGGTGAGATTTTGCGGTAGGTTAGGGACTCCAAGACTTAACGGGACTTTCAAGCAATTCTTTATTACCGCTTACTGATTTAACTCTGTACACTCTATAAACGTAACCCCCTTGCATTCCCTTAACCACGGGCGCCATACTTGTTATTGTCCGTTGACCGAAAAATTTCACGCCTACCGTTATACAGTGCCACAAAGGATCCGTGGGGCCTGATCGTAAATGAAAGACGCCTGTTACAATAGGACCTGTCGCTCTTGTTCGTTGCCTTCTTTTTTTCCATCTCGGAACATATATATATGTATATATGACCACCCTAAAAACAGGTGCCACTTTGGCGCCCCATCCCTATATCTTACTCTACTCCGTCCCTAATACATTTTTCACATACTCGTTACGGATCCGCATTTATAACAGGTTATTATCCTACTTAGGCGTCCTCTCGTTATTTACAATAATAATGTGTATTATGCAATGCTCTTAAAATCAGCTTAATCGAGTGATTTTAAGGTGCAGTATAGTGCAGAGAGAAAGAGAGAGAGGAGCACGTGTTTTCACGTATGACGCATCTCCCCTCTTATGGCACTTAAAACACATATCGATATAGATGACTGTGAATACTGACAGAAAATGTTAAGAAGGAGAGAGAGGAGATTGGGTATATATATATGCACATGTCTAGGAATGGTATATAGTCTGGCCACTATTTTACCTGACACAGGCAATCATACGTTTCCCGTTCGCACAGAAGCGATATGCAGAAGAGAAGCGAATGAGCCCAGTAGCAGCACACTGTATCGGCGACGCTGTTTGTCGGAGACAGAAGCAACAGCTGACGATATCGATGTGAACGGGACGACCGCGGACGTTATGTGCACTTCGCACAGTTTCGCGTGTCTGTATTCTGGCAGAGTATAAAGTACTGGCGGTTATATATATAACGTTTCGCAATTCGATTCTCTGTAGGTTTGTACATACGCGTGTACCGTAAGTATGCATAAACACACGTGGGCTAGGTATATACTCTCGTGGCTCTCGATTGCATCCTGGAGTGTGCGTGTTGCATTGTCGATGCACGTCCTCTTCCCCTCCATTGCACCTATCTATAAGCATTCCCTTCCTCAGCCTCCCCGTTCATAGAGGGATGTGAATATATGACTAACACACCCCCTCCCCTCCCCCGCTTCCTCGTCAGGCCAAGCGAGAGTTTCATCTTCCCCTACCTTTTAGGAAGAAGGGGGCCATCTACCTATGTACCTACCTCAGTGCACTTTATCCCTTCTCTCCTCCGTGCACATCTCATCCCTCTTTTCCCTTTACCACTCTCTGCCTTCCCTCCACCTCTTTGCCCCTCCCGCCCTTTTCCAAATACCTTCACCCACTACCCATTCCGCTCTGGCCACATGCAATGCACTTTGTCGTCGTTTCCATTCTGTAGTTCAGTCGTATTCGGCTCGGTTGCCGGTGAGGTCGCACGCGCCGCTGCTCTTTTAGTGGATGCGACGCCAAATAGTTACTGGCAATAGGAAGAGGACCGCCAGTGGATTGGATTGATTGGTAAATCTGCTACCAGAGCGTTTCGCTATCTCCTTGATCCAAGGATGATTCCCCCCATATCCTCGAGCATGTTTGACGAGGTTTTCACTAGGTTCCGGTGCAGATCGTTCGAGTCTCCTGTGCTGGGTATGCTGGCTTTGGTTGGCTCGAACGTATCCACGGTATAGAGGAAACTTGGAAACTCATTGTAATCCGTACTTGTTTGGTACAGTTTGGAGAGACTGGCTGAATTTCGATGGAGAATTGCCCATCTGTCTTAAAACGGTACGACGTACTGGTTTGTCGACGATGTCCTACGGATCGACCAAATTGTCTCTCGCCAAAGTGAAATATAGCTCGCTGATATCAGGTCATTCGTGAACTTTATATCATTGACCTTCAACATTCTACTAGCTGACCACTTCGCAATGGTCGAGCCGCGACAATTTTTACTGGTCGCATTTTTTTTCTCACCTTACGCGTTACTACGTCCCACATGGACCTCTCGCTCCAATTCCACGATAAAATACCGTACTGCAGAGCTTGACGTTCATTCATGATTTCCGGGTGTTCGATGACGCGGAAGCGAGCCGACGAAGAGGCTTTGCCTGTCGATACTTACGAATCTCTGCCGTTTCCATCTCTCTCTCTCTTCTCTCTCTTCCGGCAATCGAATGTCATTCTCATCCAGTTCTAGCCGTATATACGTCAACGATATTACCAACACCTTCGAAAATCCAGAGAAACACTTATAGGTACTTCTTTACGAAGATCCACAGACAATGGGTATACGAGGAGGCAGTGAGTGGGTACGCGCGACTTTATTTTCTCTGAACGATAGAGAGGCAGACAGAGTGAGACATAGACCTATAAAGAAGGGGACAGACAAAGAGAGAGAATTCTCCAATATTTACCGTCACGGCTGAGCGTCGGCAAGTCGCGATCAATTATCTGACCGTAATGGAACCGTAGTACTACCGAGCGGGTACGTCCGTGAGACTTCATGAATGAAGCCTATTTGTGTATGAGTAACAGGTGACAGTTGCTCTGTTTACCTTCTCTATCGGCAAAAACCGGGCGAGGACGTGGCGCGCCAGCCACGTGGATCTCGCACCGTTTTAAGAAGCCTCACGTACGCGCACGCATAGAACGACCCGGATGCGTGTATTAACTGGACTATACGTTTGTATATTGGCACTCGTGTACGTGCATGGAGCATCGTGATAGTTTAAGGCCAGTTCACATTGTCTCTCGTACACGTACACGTGCACGCAACGCAACGTCATATCTATGTGGATACGCGCACAAACCACCGCGAAGAAATGCTCGGACACACGTCGTACCGAAGATCACGTGCTGCGCATAACTTACATTCCCACCACTCCTTTGGGCAGCACGTGCCTACTCTCTTGCTGTCTCGTCGTCTCCTCCATCTGTCCGATTCCGTGATTCGATTCAATTGAATGCCGCGCGATCTTAGAGCGTCAGTCGCCTTTTCCGATCCTACCGGGTCGGACGCAACGTGGCGTTGCGAACCATGCGGATTTATGTGCCAATGATACGCTGATTGGTATTTTCATTAGGATATGCAATTGGCACGAGTTTCTAGATGGTTCGAGTCGGTCTTCCATTTTTTCCCTATATATTTGAAAACATTGCTGACTCGTGTCTTTGTAAAAATTATACGAGGATAATTTGGGCCGTGAGGATTGCGAATTAATCTTTTATAGCTGAGCATTACATTGGGGAGAGTAATAGATTTATTGAGAGAATGTCTTGGATGGAGTGGATCTTGTAGAGGGAGGGTGGAGGGGGAAGTTTGAGGGTTCATTGAATTTAAAGTAAATCGAGGTAATGTATGTCCTCCTAGTGTTGGAAGAGGTCGGCAATTAGACAGTTCGTGTGAACTGACCCTTGACTCTGGTGAATGCCCTTTTCGTGTGACAAACTGTTCTCCGCCACGTGGGTTAGGAATATCCCTTTAGCCCCTTATTCCCCTTCGGTCCAACCGACTGTAAATTCATGCGTTTACACACAGGTGGCACCACTATCCTCCCTCCCTCTTATCGCCCGTCCCGCCCGTGAGGCAGTCCGAGCGACCGTCTAGATACGGATACCACGAGGAGGGAGCTTCGGGGGAGTGTTTATCATATGCAAATTCAAACCCACGCGTGGGTCGGATAGAGATAGAGCATCGTGAACGCCGCAGGAGATACCGGCTCTCCATTCAGTAATAAGTGCATTCCGTGGCTGGCTCTCGAGTTGGTAACAGTCAGGCACCTCCACTCCTGGTGTTGACTGGGCATCGTGTGATTTCTCGCTCCCATGCGATCGTAACGTCGATACAAAGTGTCTGCATCACAGACAGTCATCTTTATGTAAGAAAGTCAAGTCATTTCGACGCGAGTCAAAAAGGAAGCGCTCGAGTCAGCTGTTATAACTTTTCTTAGCTCGCAGAATCTTCCGTTGAAGTCACTCGCGGAGTCTCGCAACCTTATCGTCTTAAGAAAGGGCGAAGAGGTAAAAAATAAATAAAAGACAAGGATTTCTCCATGGACGGTTATCGATCGCTCATGTACACGGACCTTCTTGTCTTACCCACTCATTCTCGATACCAGCGAACCCCAATTTAACAAGCTCAAACGTAATGGGGCCCCCCATATATTCGGATACGTTTCTCATATCTTGACGCGCTTGTCCAAACCACGTGCGAACTTCCAGCACTCTCGTACAGGTGGCAGCACGTCGCAGCCTCACTGTTACGAACTCGCTGGCGACCTCCCGTTCCAAGTACGCGTATACTTGCGCAACATTCCACCTCTACTGGCGCATACGGGACAAACACACGTATTCGTGCGTGTATGCTCATCCTTCGTACATTTGCGTTTAATGCGTCCACGTATTGCGTATATATGTACTCGCGCAAGAAACACAAGCGCACTGCACCGCTCTCTGAGCTCCCTTGTTTTCTACTCCCTCCTACGCTCAAAGAAGCAGCCTGTCTCGTAACGAAGGCTACGTTCCTCGTGTGGGAGTGCTATCGCGAGCAGTAAGCTTTCGGCCGTGTTGGAGTTACGCAACGCTCTGCCTCGTGACGTCTCTATGCCGATGGAAACTTATGTAGGTTTCTTCTTCTCTTCCTCCTGCAGTGACTCCCTTATTCTATCACGTTCCTCGTCAGGGATATACTACCGGGAAATGTACTTGTGGTTGCTCTCTCCGAGTACACTCTCTCGGGAAGGATATACATATACGTATACGATGATAATTGTCTGATCCATTGCTAGAACAACTTAGGATCCTCGATTCTCTCATGGAGCATCCACCAATTGGTTCTCGTGGAAAAAGTAGCCTGGGTATTACGTAACGTCTGCGCGAGACGAGCCGTTTCAAGCTTTTTTGTCGAGACTGATAGGAGCCGGTCGAACGAAAGGACGGAATGATCATTTTATTTGATTCGCCTGGAAGTATTTATGGAACATTTTTGAGATAGCTTCGGTATCAATGTTACTCGGTTTTGTTATTGGTTCTGTTACGGTGGCACGGACTGTTGTGTGGTACCGAAGAAAGCGGAGGAGTTTGTTCGTTGGAAAAGCGTGAAAGCAGCTAGTAGCCGTGCGATATCCTCTTCTTATTTGTCGTTCCCGCTTCTCTTGAAACTCATACTCATACGGCGGATGTAAGTTCGCATGCGGTTATAATCTTAAGGAGTGACTATTGCGTAAGAGTCGTCGCTTCGTGGAAGAGCAGCACTTTGTTTACGTGGAGTCGAGGCGCTTGCATTTGCGCGGTCTTTTTGAATTGAAATAATAACGTGAGCTCGCATAACAGCCACGGGTATCCGTGTTATCGTGTATCCCCGATGAGATGACGATAGAGGACCGACCAGTAAATCCTCCCATGAGATGTGATTTTACAAAAAACGCCAAACCGTCGCACGTGTTGTCTCGACCAATTTACGTTCGCTGCACCAGCCAATCCCTCTTAGTTGGTCCCTACCCTTAAAAAGGGTCCCCCGTAGTCGAGGCAATTGCTTCGAAGAATCCTCGTAAGGAACCCGCTTTTACGGAGTCAGTGTCCTTTAAGGTATCCAGGACGCTTGCGCATTTACGGGTGGGTATAGCGTGGTAGGGGTTAATAGGACGTTGGCGCCACGACGGCGGCTTCGCGAAGCATGGCCACGTGCGCTCGCTATCGAACGGGCACCACCCTCAATCTACCAGCCACCCTTAGTCTCCCGCTCCCATCCCCATTTTCATCCCTATTCCCGTCCCCTATTTCACCCTGTACTACCCCAGTCTCTTCAACCCACCCTTGCCTCGTCACTCTGCGTTTCATCCCTTCACTCTCAACCCTCGCTCACTCACTCACTCACTCACTCACTGACACACAGACACACACACACTCCCTCTCCCCCCCCCCTCTCTGTCTCTCTCTCTCTCGTGCTCTTTTCTTCTAGCTATGTCTCTCCTCACGCCGCACTGAACTATGGCGCGCCATATATATATATATATATATATATATATATATATGATCGACTATAGCTGTGTCTCAGAGTGAGCTGGATATATTGCGTAGGTACTATAGGTGTGCCATTACCGACACTCGAATCCTCGCTTTTAGCATTATCGGTGGAGGTAGCGAGGTTCGAAGAGGGAACGAAGTCCTCGCGTGGATCATACATTCTCCTTAGTGAATTTTCCTAACGCGTCCTGTTTCGCTTTGACTGTCCCTGAACATTTTTTTAACGTACCGTTACTTACAGTCATTGTACTTTTTACCTTGAAAAAAAGTACATTCTTATTTCAGACTGTCTCGTGTTTACTCTCGAACTGTGCGAAGGAGCGACGCAGGTCGAACGTGGCTATACGTAATTGTCGACCCAGAATTTTAGGTTAGGCCGGACAGTATCGATCGTAGCGGCCATCGACTGCGGGAATATTCCACGAGCTTTTGCTGTTTTTTTGTTGTTGTAATATTCCTTCTTTCTTTACTCCTTTCTTGTCACTTCTTCTTCTCTTCTTCATATATGACGCCAGGAGTTACACCAGACTTGTGGTCGAGATTACGCGCGTACTCTCGTAGTTGGATAGAGGACTTTGAGTCTGTCTCGCATCTGAGGAATTTTGAAGCTGGAAGTCTACTCGCGAACTCTCTCGTTTACTGGCTTATTCTCTCACTCGCTCACTCAGTTACTCCCATGTCGCGTCTCGTGTCCTTCCAAACCAGTTTCATGTGGACGCAACTGTTACCTTCGTCCTCTACTCAAATCAGGTACTCTTTCTTATTATCTTTTCTTTATTTTATTCCTCATTCCTCTTTTTGCCGCTTCCCTTCGTCTTTATTTCCTTCTTCGAATTTTCATACCACTCCGATCCACATAAACTCCCATAATGATGTTAACGAAAGACGTGTACGTTGCTCGATTATAATTCTTACAAAGATTCGGTACATTCGGGAATTTTATGTTGCACGAAATTTATTGAACATTGGGTGAGACAGTCGTGAAACTGCCTATAGGCTCGTGGGAGACTCTTGATTCTTGGAGGACTCGGAGATGGGTCCCACAAAGAGACAAAACGGAATCGCACCAGACAGTACAGAGTGAACCGTCCTTCAAAGCAAAACCGAAGGAATCTTTGCAAAAGCAGGAGAGGGCAATCGTCTTGGTAAACATTGAAATAAAGAGCAGTCAAAAAGTTTCCTCGTGATCGTTCTCTACCTTCTCTACCTACTAGGCTCCATTCTCTGCCTTTCACCTTCCACCTTTAAAAACCCTCCTGCAACGCCATCCCTCGAAACGTCGCAAAATGTTTTCGGTTGGAAGTCGAGAGACAAACCTGAAAACTTTATCATTATTCTTTATCACTTTGCCATAGTCCCTTGTACATGGTAGAAAGGTATTCTACTGTCAATAGAAATCATTTCGGTCAAGTGAAATTTATCATTGTCCGATCAACACAGGATAAGTATAGTCAGGACATCCAGTAACATTCACAAATAATACCTGCTATATTTTAAAATAAATGTTGATAAAAAAGTTGAAAAATTTCTTAACAATCTTTTATATACATTGATATAGCGTATTAATATCCAATTAAGTCTCATTACGAATTTACAAAGGAGTCAGAACTGTCGTGAGCATAAAGGGGCTCGTGACGGTTAACGCTCCCACGTAAAAGTACATTACTATATAATTTGATCGTCCCAAGAAGTTCCGCAAGTTGTCGGCATGTGTCGGACCTTGTATTTTTCTTGCTTATCGATAACGTATCGGCCGCTCGGTCGCGATCTTCGCTTTCAGCAGCGTCACGATGTACGTCTTTCATACGCACACAACATCCTCCCGTGGCAGAGCTTGTTATATAGTTACTTGATTGTCACTGGGATTCGTTCGCGGTAACCGAACGCCGCCACCAGTGAAAACCGGCAACTAACAAGTAACAGCCTCGCGGTTACTTGCTTAATGGTGCTTACTGGCTGCTCTGGTACGCCTCTAATTGCCGGCATGATCCCTGAACCCACCAGTGATAATCACCCGTAGGATATTCACTATTCGCGCTTACCCACCGAAACTTAACTGTTGTTGCCCTATGGTCGCTTGTCGATTCATAATCTTCATGTTTTCTTATTTTCGATACGTTAAGTCACCACGGGTACCAATAAAGTGCGATAGGTGGCCATTGTATATATTTTAATAATTTTTACTAATTTCATAGAATTAATCAGACTGTTCCCCAGTTGTCTGTTACTATGGAGTCTTAGAATTTTATACTGACTTCAAGCTTGGTTAGAGTCTAATTCCAAAACAGGTTTATCTAAATTTTCTTCCTTTGGCTCACCCCAACGCCACTTACTCCCCTGTTTCAGACCGCCCCAAGTTTCATCTAGGCATCCTCAACCACCCCCCACCTCCCCCTTCTGGAATCAGCCGCCTTCGCACGGCTCCTACGCACTGCGTATTACACGTTCTCGTACTCCCCTCTTTGGAAAACTTAGTTTTTTTAGTTTCTCTGTCTCTGACGTTCACTCCCTCATGCTCGCAGGCATCATGGTCTCTCCATTCGTTGCCGCTTGTGCCGATCCTTCCTTCCTTCCTTCCTTCCTTCCTTCCGTCCAGGAGTTTCGGGACGGTACCTTTTTCAGAAACCAACACTGCTCCCTTTCCATTTCTGGCCCTAACCAACCCGCTGAAACTAAACTTCTCCCAACCGAGGCTCAGCCCCAACGGAAAATCTATACGTCCAGGGGAACTCTCGACTCTGAGATACCGGGTGATTCAGAAACAGTAATTCTCGATCTTCTCTCCCGGTGCATGTACTTGGCTCTGCTTTAAACCTTGATAATCCTCGCCTCCTGAACTCGGTCAACAGGAGCCTTGATAACGCTCCTTTCCTCTCTCTCATGATTTCGAATAACGTCAGGACGTTGAAAAATGGTTTTTCATAAAAAAATATATTCCGAAAATTGTATATCGTTAAAGCCACGTTTTGGCACTGTGGAGTGAAGGCGCCAGAATCGAGATATGAAAATTTGACCTAGCTGGCACTTGCGTTAAAACGCAAAATCCTTTTAAAATTAATAGACTAAGCGAGAACAATAAATGCGGTACATAATTTTTCCTGGGACAAAAGTCTGTATCTATTTAATGTGGAATTGTTTCTGAATCTCTTTACCACACCAGTTTTCATATATGCATCAATTTTCTCTAGACAAAGATATTCGATATGTTCTGTCTCCTCGACCGAAAATTGTCAGATCGACGAAATGTGAATCAGCCTGTAGGATAGAATCGGAGAGAGGGCGAAGAGAGACGTGGAACGTACTAGAGAAAGAAGGACGTAACTCGCGCATGGGGCGTTGCCATGGCAACCCCTACTTGTTCCACCCCTCGTTCGCTCGCTCGCTCGTCAGTAAGAGAAAGACCAGCGCAGGAGAACCAGAGAGAGAAAGAAAGAGAGAGAGGAGAGGGGGGGGGGGGGAGTAAGCGAGGTAGTGCAGACGTATAGCTGCGAGAAAGCGAGAGGTGTACAGTGAGGGAGAAAAGGATGGGAGGGCGACGACGATAAAGGGGGCGGACGACCAAGAGAGCGAGAGAGAATGAAGAGAGGGAGCTGCCAAACGCGGGGCCGGCAGTGCAATCAACCCGTTGCCCACCAGCTAGGGGAAAACTACCCCGAAGACAGAGAAAGACGACTAGATCGTCGAGGGAAGCAGAGAGATAGAGAGAGGGAGATAGGGAGAAAGAGAAATAGAGAACCGTGTAGCAGCAGGGTTCCGTGCCACAGAGGATCGGAAGAAACGGGCAGAATTACGGGAGATTAGATGCGAGCGAACAGTAACGAGAAGCACGGTCGGTAAAACAGTACCGTCGCATCACCGACGTATCCACCACGTACGAGTCCTACGATACGACGGACTACGTAGGCTTCCTCTACTGAAAAATTCCACGTATTTTCGGAACGTCCAGGGAGAATGTTGGTTTTAAAAGAGAAAGAGAGGAATAGCCGTACCTTCCAGAATTCCCAAGGTTCGTTCGCCCTGAGATCACAGAATACAGAGAGACTCCTAAACCCTTTGCTCCTTTTTATTCCTTATAGTTATATGTCTCATAAAAAATTATTTTCACTCTCCAACAAGGGAGTCTCCTTGGAACTGTAACGTAATGCGGTATCCTGTGCTACGTTGGAAATATTCACGGATGGAAAAGGAACCAGGCTGACGCAGGTGAGGGCGTCGAGCGCGCTCGTTCCTTGCCGTTGTTGGTAAGGCGCAGTTGCTCTATTCTCCTGGAACCAGTTTTCTTCCACACAGAAATGAATACAGCGAGACTCGCATATGTATATACAACTGCGGGCCCCCGAGCCACACCATGGCGCGCACCACACGTCAGCTAAACTAGAAAGTTGTCCCGGCCGTCGGAAGAAACGGCGCACATACTACAGGGCACTAGAAGCCTTTCGAATTTTCATCAACCAACATTTTCTGGTGGCGATAACGCTACTTGTTTTTGATTTCATGAAACTTGATCGTTGTTCGATTATCCAATGCGCGCTATAAATAAACGATCACGATCGAAATACGAGAAATACGTTTTGATATGAAAAAACAAATTTAACTAAACTTTTTTAACAAATACACCATTTTTATAACATTTGCATAATTTTATACTGTGCCCTGAATATCTAGGCGCATTATTATTGCTACTCTACGAGTCATCGTGTTTATAGCGTGGGGAGGTTTTCATTGGGCTACGGAACCGGATGACCAATTGAGAAAGTGAGACTAGGGTAATTAAAAAGTTCACCCTACGTTCACCACTGTGGCAACCCCATTCTTCGTGTAGAAAGTCTTCGGAGGCATTCGTTGCCGAAGCGACATCGGGCGAAGCCGAGAGCGTGGGTATCAGCACGGAACCGAGTCTACAACGCATTGACGCTGTGTTGCCACATTTCGAGTTTCTCTCTCTCTCTCTCTCTCTCTCTCTCTCTCTCTCTCTCTCTCTCTCTCTCTCTCTCTCTCTCTCTCTCTCTCTCTTTCTTTCTTTCTTTATGTTGTCCCCACTTCGGCTTATATCTCCCTTTCTTTTTCTATATCCAAGACTGACGTGACGCCGTTGTCAGTTCTACTGGCGGGAAAACTACGTTTCGAAATATTTTCTTCCCATTAAACATCTTATCTGTATATCGTGAGAATTACGAAGGAAATTTGTGTTTATCGAAAATTGAAACAGATTATCGTTACTCCTGTTAGGTAAATATCGTTTTTCGAATTCGCGAAAATTTACGGTTCAAAAACGTTATAGTAACGAGCGAAAATGATAAAAATATTTGACCGCGGCTCTCGAGCGATTTGGGGAATTTGAGGCGCGACCTTGGCTGCCTACGTGGCGTCGCCGTCGTCGCAACGAGACTGGGAGAAATTGAAGTGATCAAGAATTTCATCTTTTCTTTCTTTAATAGCTAACCTTATTTTATTATATTGATTCGCGAGAGATATCTTGCTCGATATTATCCCCCTCAAAGTTTTGAATTAACTTGGATCCTGTTTTTCGTTCTATTGGAAAATGTCGGCGCGCTCTGTTCTCGTAGGAAAATGCCGGGGAGCGCGCGCGACTTTGAAAATAGAAGGCCCGCTCTTTGAAAATAGGCTCCGAAATATGCGTCTGTACGTGGCTGCAAGTTAGTGGCGTCGCAGAAGCGAGGAGGAAGGAGGGTTTACGGTTTTAGACTACGGGCGGCGCGTCGGCGTCGAGTTAAAAATAACAGTACAGCCGGCTAACCAGTCGTTTCTTCCTACAGCTAGGCTAGGCTGCTTGCTTGCCTGCCCGCCTGTTTTCCTGGCTGGCTGACTGGCTGCCTAGCTAGCTGGTTGGATAGCTGGCTGGCTGGCTGGTTTGCTCGATAGCTGGCTCTTGGCTTGCCGACTGACTAGGTAGCTGGCTAGCTAACTGCTTGGTTGCTTCGTTTCCTGGCTAGCATACTCTCCCAAGCTGACGTCGCCGTCGGCGTCGTTCTTACAGCCTTGACTAGTATGCTACTTGGGTGGTCAGCAAAAAAAAAGTTATACTATCAGGACACTAGATTTTCAAAAAAATACACCTTGTAGTTTCTCCATCTCCTAATTTTTTGTTAAACGATTCGTTAAGCGGACACATATATTTTTTTGGAAAATACAATTTCAGAAGGCAGATATTTGATACCTAATCATCTAATTTACTGGTTATGTGAGGGTATAATTTCCCATACGACCCCGACTCAAGGGGATGTCATTGTTTCCTTTACTGGTACTTCTTCCAGTCCCATTGGATCTCCCACGTGAGTCCCGAGCTGTGGAATTTTTGGCGACAACCAATACGCTGGAGTGAGTTGTATCTCGGCACGTGTTCTGGACACGAGTAGCACTGGAACGAGCTGGTCCGTGCTATTCTTTGTTTTTCCTTCTCTCGCAGGTCCGATTGCGCATTTTTGGAATATTTTAGTTTCAGAGTTATCCGCGCTATGGTTTCGGCGTGGGACTCGTATCTATTTACGAGTCATTCGAAGGAGAAGGAAAAATTGAAATTGGTTTAGTTTTTGCAATATTTTCCAAATAAACATTAAAATATTTTGAGATCAGTTAAATTCTGTCAAATTCACATTGACATCACTTTTGACGGAGATCGTCCTCGTATACCGTTTATGACGGAAGTGCCGTAAAGTCAATTATACGCCACGAAACACATACTCGACGGTAACCCTATTAATCCCGGTAGGACAAAAGGTACGAAAAAAAGGGATAAATGGTTTGAGGTCACTGGGTACATCGCCAGCTCTTGGATGTTTATGGATTTGTAACGAGGCTCTTGTTAAATTATGAGCTGGCGCCTATCCTTGGAAAAACAAACTTTGACTTTATTACTGGTTCACTATTGGCCGTGGATGGGACCAATTACTTTTAAATACAAACCTCTTGAGAACTGTACTGATTTCATAGGAAAAGATCATTTTACATATTTTTTAAATAAATATTTTTCACCAGCCGCATAAGAATTCCTTATGGTCATATATTATAAATTAGAAAAATCGCCCAGCGCCTATTGACAAGAAAATGACATTTCCACCCTGAATTCTGAATATTCGAATCGTACGCTCAAGAATAGCCTAGTCAAGATACGGGAATAGTTAATACCAAAGCCAGCTTTGCCTCAGGCGATCGCACAAGGACAGTCCCGCTACAGCAAGACTTCCCACTCGCAACTATCAGCTCGCAACTAGACTCAACCTGCTGGCTGTGAAATTCACACTCGCCAGGAGTCGGCAAAGTGGCTCCACGATACACTCCTTGGGGAGTATCGCCTCGAGATTGGCAGATCAGGATTTTTGCACGAAAGCCAGAAATCTTCAAAAGTTTCCCAGAGGTAGATGCGAAAAGAAAATAGACAAGCGTGATGGAGGTAACGTTGTTCTGTTTTACCGACTGGCAGACAAATCCTCGGCAGTTCAGCGCGCAAGAGAGCTTGACGTCTCCACGCCTGAAGTGGCTCGGTTTCTTCTCAACTCTCGAGCGGAATTCTTTGACTATTTTGCTATTAGTTCTAAAGACCCCCGGTATACTCTTCCTGTACATACAGATCTTTATTATACGTGTAGAAGTATTTGCCTTACTTCCTTTCTTTGTACCAAAGAGTTCTTTTACCTTAAGGCGGTCTAAAAAAATAAAGAAATCGGGGTGCAAGGGCTATGGTGATTTATAAAAACTTTCCTAGGAAATCACGACCAAGTTTTCACGGCGAAGGGTTCCAGTATCCTCTTACCAAAGGATCTTGCACTGCGTTTGTCGGAAGCGAAGGTCGCGGAATTCCATCTTAGCAGCCGAACATTTATTGTTCTCCACGAGTCCACCTGTTAGCTGGGTTTCGAGTGTTTTCTCCTGCATCCCTCGCAGGAGTAGAATGATTACGGTTTCGCTATAGCTGAAATATGCTACGATGAGATATTGCATTCTCGTTTCTTGTGTAGCCAACCGGCCACACCTTTCACCAACACCCAACCCAAGCCAGCTTGCTTGCTTACTTGTTGGCTTACCCCGTTGGATAGCTGGCTAGTTGGCTAGATAGCTAGGTAGCTGACTGACTTGTAGTCGGGGCAAGCACTGCCTTGCCATAGTTAACAGTAAACTCTTCCACTTTACTACACAGTCTCTCAAAACTTCAACCGCAAGCATGATAATGATGATTCAAACGCTCAGCCGAGCCTATTAGCGTGTAGGTTAAGGTAAGAGCAAGTTAAATGGCCATCAAAGGTCGATCATGTTACGAATTGATGTGTCAAGGAAATCGGGTCGATTTTTACGATCCGAAAAATCCTCTTCCGGTTGTTAAACGGTTGTCTATACACTATGGGATGCAGCTATCTGTGTTACACGCTTCCTGTCCTCGCATCAGGATTCGAAGGTGGTGGAGGTCCGAAGGTCGACTGTACCAGGATAACGGATGTAGGATGTATGAGATAAAGGAGCTCCAGCGGTACAGCGAGTGGTGCAAAGACCGTAACCGTCAGCCTTGGAGTGATTTTGCACGAGTTTCTCCTTGGCCGGTTCACAGGCAGGCAGGCAGGCAGGCAGGCAGGCAGGCAGGCAGGCAGGCAGGCAGGCAGGCAGGCAGGCAGGCAGGCAGGC
>JARQSV010000404.1:17631-36623 GCA_030142285.1 Calameuta idolon
AAAAAAAAAGTTTACTTCTTTTTTCATCTTGTGTATAATGTTTTGCGGAATACATACTAACGATTACACTGTAATCACAATAAAATGGCTTTCATATGTCGGGGTCGATATTACTCCTGTTTTACTTTTATTAGTTTTGTTTACACTCTACAGTTACTAATTGCATCAATTACAGGTCATTCAAGCGAGCGATTAATTACCAAAGTTAATCGAGGTATTCCCAGGCAACCTATTCATAACGGAATCGAGTTCACAGCGAAAAATCTTTAAAATATAAATACAATTTAACAGCGTGAAAAACGTGAAATTTCTATCCCTTTGACAATTGTAGAAAGCTAATAAAAATAATATTAGATAATATAGAAATTTCGCAAGCTTTCTCGTGACAGTTCTCACGAGTATTTCTCTCGCTTTCATTCGGAAGGGATCCTTCACGCTCTCGTAGTTCGGAAAAAGAAACCATTAAAATGGGGAAAAGGGCTTCTTGGCTTCTAGGTGCAGTAGAAAGATATACAGGAACGAGTAAAGAAAGTGGTAATGGGAATGGTACGAGAGTCCAAGTCGTGTATTATAATAGACAGAGATGGATAGATATGTGCTACGCATGTGGGAGAAGAACAGGAAGCAGAAGCAGAAGAAGAAGAAGAAAAGGCTGCAATGGAAACGAATGTAGATTAGAAAGTGTCTGAGAAAATCCAAAAATCCGAAAAGGTAAAGAAACAGGTATAGGAAATATAGAAGGCAGAGAATGTTGAACAGGAACGTATAGAGGTAAAGCTATCTGAGAATGCCATGACGAAAAGCAAGAAGGTAAATAAGCACCTGGATATAGTAAATATATGCCACCCTGTAGAGCAGGTGATAAATGCTTACAGTCCTGATACCTGAGAACGTACGTGGATAGGTGAAATTTTGACGCGTATAGTTTCCAGTATCTAAACAGATTAGATGTGTGGTCAAGAAATTTGATGGTTTAATCTACTTTGAAAGGAACGGTAATTTCACCCCATTAAAAAACAAAGCGTGAACGCGTAAAATCTCCAGAAGGATGCTACAGCGGGATGCTGAGGGATTTAGTAAGGAGCAATAGTCTCATGAATCTTGACGCGTAGACAATATGGGGGTGGAAGGAATAGGTAGATATATAGATAGATATACTATGTATGTACATTGCAAAAAATAAAATCAATATAAAACTCCATCCGTTCTACCAACCTAACCATAGAAGTGTAGAGGGTGAAACACTCGACAGCTCCTCATCTAATTCTTTTCATCCCTTTCAACGTCTCTTATGGGATTTTTCCAAGAACTTCTCAATCTTCTCCAAACCAATCCACTTTCCTATAATGCTTAGTCGCGCAATCCTTCATCGATCCACTTGATCTCAGTTAAGCGTGGAACGCGCACGAATCCAAAAACTGTTTGCTCAAAACTGTAATAATTGCTCATGGCAAAATTTGACATACCAGATATACCGAGCACGGAGATTTATGAATATATTTCCAATTCCCAAGAAGATTCGAACACCAGGATATAATTCAGATTTATTCGCCATCTACGAACGTTACTTCTCCGCTAGTTTCCTACATAGATTGTCACAAACTTTTCCCACTATTTATATCCCCGGCAAAAGAAAGAGGAGCACGATGGGCTGCTGCACACAGAAAAAGGACATCTTCCAAGTAATGTAGGTATAGGGCGTTTCTTTGTTGCATTTCGCGACATAAGGTGTGACCCCTCGATCACACGATTTACGAGACAGCAACTCGTAACAAGTTCCGACGCTGCAGATGCAATATTTGTCGCCGGCAACTGAGGGTGTTATTCATGTGGAAGTTCGCATGAATATTTATGCCGTAAGAAGCAAGGACAAAGGGTTAAATACGAGCATTAAGGAGAGAGAAAACAAGGCTTGCTGTTGAAGATGAGTAAGTGCAAGTAGGGGATGGGTGCTATGTGCGTTGATGTATAGGTAGACAGGGGTGGGAAGGTGTCTACTGCAAAGAAGTTGAGAAAAGCATCGAAGGAGAAGAAGTAGAAGAAGATATAGAAGGTAAATGGGTAGAAGAGGTATAATAAAAAGAAGGGTCGGTTGGGGAGTGACGAGGTAGACACTGCACGAGGTAGATAGTGAATATAATGTTGGTCGATTGTCGGTAGAGCAATGATAGTAGTAGTAATGGTAGTAGTAGCAGCCATAATAGTAGTATTAGTAGTGGTGGTAGTAGCAGTAGTAGTAGTAGCAGACTGCCCTAAAGATCGGATACCTCGAATTGCAGCCGAGGGGTGAATTACGTCAGGTGCATAAAGCACCTACCCTTATTCATGGACAGACTGGCGACTAGGATCTTTGTACGTGGCTTCGCCAGGAAAACTACCCCTACCCTCATTTCCACCCTATTCGCCCATAGAAACGTTACAAAATGTCGCCTGTCAGTACCTCCAATTCTTTGAAGCTGCCTTTCAACGTAACATTTCTGCGTACCTCAAGTAGCTGCACGGTCCAGTAAAGTAGTGAAAAAAAAAAAAAACATCCCTGCTACTGCCAATACCTAACGATTTAACTGCGTTTTATACAGCTGCAGTGGCAGGTTGGCCCCAAGAGACACTTCTGGTTTAACAGGCTCGCTTCTAGCTTTCCAGTGTGGGGCGCTGCTCTGGACCAAGGGTGTATTTCTCTAGGGGGTACGGCCAGAGCCCTGTGCCCCTTCTCTCGTGTACCGTACAGGCATATAGAATAGCCACACCTCACGGATGCGGTATGAGATTTGCAGGGTGCAGCGGTTCGGTTGACGTGATGCGTTGCATTATTCATTTCTGGCCGGGTGCAACCCCGGTGCAACGGGGGTGTTACAGGACTCGCCGCCACCGCGATATCCACAGCGCCTCGATACGGTTTGCAGGGCGCGTTGCCACTGTCGAGCTGACATTGGCACAGGGGCATCCAACCCCTATATGCCACAGTGCTGTCCGCCATAATTAGTTGGCAATCGTTCATCCTACACGAGTCATTCGGTAGAGAAAAAAAAATATACAAATACGACTAAAGGCGAATTAGCAGCAGCTGAAAAAAGCGATGGTCCTTGAAAAGAGTGGCGTAGAAAGTGTCATGCAAAGGTAAAAAGAAGACACAAGCACGGAGGAAACGAATAAAATATAATGGCGTTAAAAGGATTTGCAAAAGCAAAAAATGATGTATAAAATGAAAACAGGAAGCCTCCTATACAACTTCCGCGTTACGTACGCAAGCACTTAGCGTCAATATCTTTTAAAGCTATACAGAGCTAGAATCCTAGGAAGCCATTGTGCTCCACTTAACCTCTATCCGTCGGTCAGTTGTCGATTACAATTTGTTTGCAGATATTAACTCTGCCCTTTGCCCTTTAGTCCCTCCAGGCACCGCCTTTCTTTAGATTTCTCTCCGTCCCCTCACAGCAAAGTCTATACATATGTACAGAGTTTTGATTCAAAGTATCTACACGCATGGAGGGATGAGCGCATTCAAGCTCCATCAGTGCTTGTCGTATATGCAGAAACCCATGTATGTGGTATAGATACGGTACACTGCTGAATTGAATCGCGTGAAGTTTTTAAAGAGGAAAGTGCTAAATTCCACGTGAATATTTGCAGAGCAACGTGCTAAGCTCTTGCCGGTGCGAAAAGCTCTCGACATACGACAGAAACGAGCTTCTGTGCTTGAACAGTGCTTACTTCCTTTGCTCAGCTGCTTGCTTCAACCTTTGGCTTCCCCTTTTGCTTAGTCGTCTGCTTTGCTTATAACTGATGAATCGAGCTTCCTCGAGAATTAAATTTTATTAATGACGTCGTTCGCATCAATTTAATCTATTTTTTTAATTCTCATTTACTACAAAAATTTGAAATATATGGTTCAATTATATTTATTGAATATGCACGTGGGAGAGCTTTAAGCTTTCTTTACCTCATTCTTACAGCCGTAAGTACCGACATACGTGTACCTGACTGTGCGGCATACGTACTCTTACATATAGAATGAATATCATTGTTCCTTTCTTCCTTCCCCCTTAGAAACGTAAAACCGATAAATGTCACGAGCACGTCCCTTTAAGGACTTTTCAAGTTTCCACAATGCTTCCGAGGTCGTAACGCTTTTAAGGAACTGACGTTTTAGTTGTGTTTCTTTGCTTCTTGTTTTCTATCACTCTCTCTTCATCTTCTTCATTCGCTCCCAACGTGTGGCACTTCGAGCAGTTCGCATTTATTATTGACGCTTCCTATACGCAACTTTTTTTTTATGGAACGTGAAATTTAGTCAGGGGTCGCCGTGGCTCAACCAGACCGCCCCCCCCCCCCCCCCTAAGGAAGGTACGATGGACGGGAAGGTTGGGTCTTCAAGTCTTAGCCGTTTCATATACATATTGTGCAGGGAGGGTGTGGGTCATGAGTATAACTTACAGGGGTTGAATACTAACAGGGTAGATTCGTTCGACTTCTTTTTCTTTAACTCGCCCATCGATTCAGTGACCCCCTGCTGTAACACGCTACTATAATTTTTCCCTCATCTCGTATGGATCAGAATCAGTGACGTGTTCATTACGAATCGTCTGTGAGATTACGCATCACGTAATAGATAAGCAACACTTGTCCGAAAATTTTCTATCCTTTATAGTCTTGCACGCCTCACGTACGGATATGACGTATCCTTGTCTATCTTTTTCTTAATATGTATTTTCTGATAGTAACAAGTTTTTTTGATGTATTTCTTATTTAGGGTGTATACTTTTCATACATGATTCTTTTTCAGGCGTTACTATTCGTTTAAGTTGTTTTACAAGGTTATTATGTTTTCAAGTTACTTGTTGAAGGTTTAAAAAAAATGTTCAAATAACATTCTTCCAGAATGATATATTTGAGGTTCTTTGTTTCCAAGATATGTGTATACTGTAATTTAAAGTAATCCCAACAGTGAAGCTGCCTATTTCCGGGACTTTCTCCAGCCACATACCATCATTGATGTACTCTTGGGATATCAGAATTCTTTCCGGTCTGAGGGCTTTCTGGCATTTTCCACTGGAACAGTGCTGAGACTTTTAGAAATGTAAGGACCTAGGAGGTCAAGGAAAAACCGTGTTTGCATTATCTCATGATTACGAGTGGGCATTCGATTTATAATAATAGAAGTCAGATTCAGAAATTAGTTTACTATCCGTGTAAATTGCTCTTGCCTCGTTTGAATAGAAATAAAAAAAGAAAAATTGTCTTAAAAGAAAAAAGCAATGCAGCGTCAAATACCGTTCTACAAAGAATCCAACAGAAAAACAACACAGTATGCACTTTTCAATGCAACGAAGGGATCGATAAAACCCGTCGCCATAAAACTTTAGACTGACGACAGTTTCTTTAATAATTAATATAGAAAAGAAGTAAGAGTGGTAAGATCGAGTATGGTTATCGGCATTTTCCTTGAAAGAAGAAGGAACTAAAGCATCTACTGCTTGTGTAGCTCTGTCGAATCTTCGTACAGCACGTAGTTGACGGCGACAGCTCAGTCTGAGCTTTAGGATTCATTTCGGTAACAGCTGCTATTTCATGCAAAAGGTAAAGAATATCATACGAATGCAGTTGAAGATATGTCAAAAAAAATATCAGCGCTTGGAAGCCGCAATGGGAAAAAAAAACATATGAAACCAAAAACGAAGAAAATTGAATGGACAGCGGAAGAAATTGCTAGATAAAAAAATAGCGGCTGATTAATCAAGAAGAAAAAAAAAGATTAAAGATGCAAGGGGGTAGGTAAAGCGTGCACCAAGTTAAGCCACTTTCAAAGTAGTAGCCAGCGCCTACCTGTTTAAGTGGTAAACGGGAAATAGCAGGACGCGACGAAACTTTGAAACGTGGAACTTTTAAATGCTTTTTAAAAAGTGAAGCAGTCTTTCGATCTCGTTCAAAATACTTTAATTAATTCCAGTACTCGTGACAAATATTCACGGTACATATAAAGTGTATACTATGAAGTAAACTGAAGGAAATTCCTATATGGAAAAAAGAATTATTAAATATTCATCAATACCATATTTGCCGACTATTCGGGAAGAATAATATTGCAGTTTCTTGATAGACCAGTTATTTGATATTCCTGATACATCCAAAATTCACTGTAAATTGATGCAATAAAAAAAAAACGAGAAAAAAAATACACTTCTTGCCATTTGTATGGATTCGGAATGGTCGCCTATTTAAGTATTCCACATATCCCTTGCTGCTGAACTTCACTGATCGTCCAATGTCCTCGGGGTCCCTGCCTGCTACGTCTTCCTATGTAATAGACAGTCTTTGTTTCTTCTATGCATGATGAAATTCGACATAACCGAGTCTCGCCGTATATATATATTTTATATAATATTTATATATTTTTGCCGTATATATATGTATATTTTATATAATCTTTATATATTCTTTTCACTTGGGGACGGCCACTGTACTTGATCAATTTTTTTAGAATTTGAAAACATTAACTGTTTCTTAGGATCATAGAACAATAAAGTGCAAAACAGATTTCACCAATTTTGTAGAATCTACGAGTCTTTATCAGTATTATGAATTCTTGTTCAACTCAGTATTGACCTTTCAACTTTGTAGTCGTCAGTACACTAGATCCGACTGTAATAGTAATTACTAATTACATTCAGTAATAATTACTATGGATATTTACTATTTCACACCAATAGTAATAATTATTGAACTCGTTAGTAACTATTTTGAACGATAACCCCCCCACAACGGTTACTATTATTTTTTAATAAAAAGCACTATTGATAATAAATAGTTGCTATTGATTCTTCATTATTACGACATCAATAGTTCTTTTTTCCAAGGGTTCGACTAGAAGTATGAGGTAAAGTAAATATTTTTTACTACGCAAATGATCCGCTATGATTGGAGTTATGGCAACGCGTCCACGATTGAATGTCAGTCTGCATCACGCCCGACAAATTCTATGAACCCCAGAGGACGAGATTTACTAATTCTACGTTGTTATAGTTACTGTTAATACTTTATAGCGAGAGATGTCAATATTTTATAGTCAAGCATAATGAGTTTGATTATTATGTGTACCTATTGTCCAACGTAATAATAGAATTATTTACAATACGGCAAATAACCTACTGCGGATATTGCTCTTGATGATCAATAATATAATAGTAATAA
The DNA here is from genome assembly GCA_030142285.1 of Calameuta idolon. Lineage (NCBI taxonomy): Eukaryota > Metazoa > Arthropoda > Insecta > Hymenoptera > Cephidae > Calameuta > Calameuta idolon. Next base: position 24,820 of record JARQSV010000404.1, read on the forward strand.
TAATGAATATTATTTTACATTTTTTATACTCACTACTTCCGAATCCAATTAAAGATAATAAATATATAAAATAAAAGATAAAGAAGAAATTCTCGAAGTTATTTGGCTTCTGCTCAATTGATAACTGTTGTTTAAATTAACAATAAGACTAAATAATTTATCACCCACTAATTCTTATACGATAATAATGTGGAGGTCAGAAGTCAGTTGGGGGTAGAAAGCATAAATAAACGAAATTATCTGGCCGTCCGTTTTAGCTGGCACATTTATAATTCCAAGGGTTCCATTTCCACATTTCCAGTAGTAAAAGCCGAGCGCATCTAGACTCTCTGGGGGAGAGGGTGGACAGGGGTAGTGTCGGTGCTAGTGGCAGTACCTACAACGAACTGGACAATCTGGCGTTTAATCTAAAGGGTTCCCTCTCTCTCTCTGTCTGTCTCTCTTTCCACTCGCTTTTTTTTTTATTTCACTTCTTTCACCCCCTTTTTTTCGGAGCAGAATTATTCCCACCACGTTTAATGCAGCGTTCAACTCGCATTCATTTTCGTGCGACCTACGACGGGAATGGGAAAACCCCTTTTCTCATTATCGGGAACCATATCTAATTAGCCCTTCTGTATCTGAGATACTGTACCTTCCAACCCCTTTGGGTTCTATGTCACCCTTTCTTTTTTGTCTCATCTCACAAGTCTGTCTCTTTTTCTCCTTTATATCTCTCTTGGTTTCGTACTCTTCTGTAATAGACAGTAGAGAAGGAAGACAAAGATCTTCAGTCGCGCAGAGCCAAATTCCTAGTCGGATAAATCAATTTCCAAACCAAGGAGTGAATTCTCACTGCAACCCCTCTTTGTCTTTCTTATTGTCGATGGTCGAGATAGGATTTCAGAGAGGGAAAGTGCCCGATTGAGTCTGACTTTGAGTCCTCGAATTGCGAAAACTGCTAAACGGAAATCACGAAATCATCAGGAAAGTATTGAGTAACGTAGGAAAAGTTAATCTTCTAAAAGAGTCGTTCGCAAAAATGGCGGCCTTGCTTGGTATAAGTATAGTGGTCCCACGCAGGAATACGGAGTACAATCTACCGAGGGATAGCTAGAACACAAGTAAGCTCGAATATGAACGTGATTTTACCAAGGAAAATTTTCACAAATATGTTCTAACTTTTAAAATATCTGCGAGCGAATAACTTTATTTGGGATAGCTAACAAGAGTGGAAGCTGAGAGGAATACTAACCGGTATAAAAGCGTAAGAGTATACAGTTAAATTTTCCGTTTACGTATCAAATATAAATGGAGGTTATTTCTAAGGAAATACCGATAGGCGTTGGAAGATTTATTTCCAACTTTTTCCACTTTCCTTTCGTTTCGCTCGCTTGCCGTGCAATATTTTTTTTATGAATTCTTTCATTCAAATTTTTTTCCCTTTACTATTTCAATCTCTCTCTCCCGCTACAGAATCTTCGAAGTTGATACGACCATTATTAAATGCATCTCGGGCGTCGCTAAAGCTCATTACAAAACTTCACCGTGATACTCACCTGAAGAATTCTTAAGGATGATTTTGAAATAGTAATGGGGTCTCCTTGAGTTCTCGCTCCAGAATAGAAATTAAGGCAGTGGCCATGCATAAGTCAGGCAGAGGCGCCGTACGGAAATTCTAGACGCTGTTACCAACAGCCGATCAATTTGACTTTGCATACTTCATATTCTATGTACCAGTAAGCACTGTATCTTAAGGAGTTTGTAAAAAAAGGAGATATTAAAAAATGTAAAAGAACGCAAAAAAATAAGAATAAAAATTAATTTATTTTCTTACGAGAATTCATCTATTGGTACTAATTTAGTCTGCCGCTATACCATCAAAAATTACTAAAACGTTTCACTAGACGTACGTGTGCAGAACCTTATAAGATCTGATTCGACAAAAGTCTTCAGCTCATTTTTACTTTACGATGAGCGTTCAAAGTATACATGAAAATCGGCGATAATTAAGTTAACAACCTAATATAATTCATATGCGGCTCGTATTCGGTGTTCATAATTAGACTAATACATAAGAAATATTGGTGGAAACGAGATAGGATTTTTAGTTCATTCTATACATTTTATTATGAATAGTATACCACTATATTTTGTAGAATATAAACATAGTTATGAAGTTTCATAAATTTTCCTTCAATATGTAATACTTTAATTGCATGTCTATCATAGTATTATGAACAGGTGCCAAGTAATCGTCGAATTCAGTTCCAATATCGAAATGGCAAATGAATTCATCTCGCGTAATTGGATAAGGTATCCGTTCTTTCGTAATAGAATACAAAATATTGACATATTCGACATAGAATATAATAATTTTGTTTATGTTTTACATAGTGCAGTATTACGGTGTTAACAATAAAATGTATGGAATGGACGAAAATTCCTCTTTCTTATGTATTATTGTAATTATGAAAAACATATAGGGGCCATGTATGAATCATATATGATTTTTATATGTCCAAAACCGTTTACGGAACATACATATATGATCCATATACTTTTCCCATATATAACTTTTCGACCTGGACAAATAAATGCAACCTGTAACGACTATATATCCCTTTTTACCTAATCCTTCTCGCTTTTTAATCTAAATTCTCTACTGGGATTGAACAGGCGTGAAGCAGGAGAAATTAACATGCACGAGTGAGGCAAAAGCAATTAATTCCAAGTTCTCTTGACGTCGCCAAGAGTACTCTGATGGCAGGCAGCAGCACTGTCTAGGACTGGTAGTAGATACCAGTATTAATAGTAGATATAGCAGTAGTAGTAGCAGCACTGTGCGGTCAGACAGATATGTAGGAACTCTATCCGAAGCACATAGGTAAATATAAGTAGATATAGACTGACTAAGGCAGATTTTCAACTACACAAAAGAACCTTAATTGCAGAGCTCGTTGGAGCGGTTAATCGGAAGCGACGCGAGGCAATGAGAGCGCTTGCGCGTCTTGATCGCCGAAGTCAGGAAAGTTTCATAGAAACGGCATACGTCCTTCCACCCTTGCGACACTTCTCGCCGTCGCCTGTTATGCTGTCGTTATTGGTATAGAAAACCACCCGGTAGGTACTAAGGGGTTCGCGGATTCACGAAGGGATCCATTATTCAAGAACTGTTCTGCGTAAAAGCCGTGGAGACGCTAGAAAAATTGCACCTAGCAGCAACCCCATGTTGCGACGCCTGACGAAATTTACCTCTCATTTCTCTGTCGTTACCATTTACTTTCAATCGATTTTTTTTTCTTTACAATAGTTAACGGAATAGCAAATTTTGATATTCTTATAATTTGTCCCCCCGACTTTTTGGAAGATTCTTTTATTTATTCGGCAAGTTCTATAAACTTTTTCGCATAGCAACTATAGATATTTTTTCACTGTTATAGCAGACTGTACTACTACAGCTACCATTATCAACCATCTTGGCAATAACAAGAAGTATAGCCTGGAGAAAAAAAATCACACTGGAGTTGGACAAAATGTCGTATTTGTGTTAGGTAAAAGTTACCGAAGGAGCTGACATGGATGCGGGTTTCTCTTCTGCCACTCTACTCGAGACGAAAACGTCCCTCAGGATAGTCTGGAACTGATGACGCGCATTAGTCGATACTGAAATATCGTTCTATTCCTCTGAGGCACAAGGACTTGGGGGTATCACACGGGATAAAGCGTAAAACTTACTACTTTCCTTCACATGGGCTTACTGTTAAGTTAGGTTAGGTTGGGCGGATAGAGATTAAATGTTAAAAGTGAAAGGTACAGTGAAGTATAACTTTATTCCTGTTTTCTATCTAGCTCCTTGTATCCTCTATACTCAACATTTCTTTTCACCTGTCGATGCTTTTCTTAACTTTCTTTTTCTATCGACATCAAATTTCCACTCTCAAAAATTTAATACTTTTTACATTCACGTAATACTTTAAAGTGACCAGCGTAAGTTTTGTGTTAGCTAACAACTTTTTCTTATTGTTCGTATACGTGTTTGTAGTGAGACACGATTCTGAAGATACATGTAATATTTATAGCAATATCACTTTGTACTAAGTTATTCCTTTTATATTTGAAATCGTTCATTTATCTATAATAAAATTGTATCAACTAACAATCTGGCTGGTTTGGCATCCGTTAAAAGTTCTGCCTTTGTTTTCACAATGTATCGCCAAATTCTAAAAACCCATTTCAAACATCTCAAAGAGTAACATAAATATCACTAATTGTAAGTATGCAAATAAAGACAGTAAAAAAACAGATAGACAAGAAACAAAAATAGTGAATATAAAAGTATTGTGAACAATGCCGATTAATCGTCTTCATCGTTGATTAATATCAGTGACTAAATGGCTCGGAGATACTCATAGAGCCTGATGGCTCGTGGCTCGCACGGAATAAGGAAGATCAATTTGGGATCAGCCAACCGATAAATGACTGTTGGGTAATAGTAGATCAAGAAACAGTAGAAACGGCGTTATCGGTATCCGCCTTCATTTTTCAGGGCACGCTTCATTATCTCGGTAACCTGAGTTGCTTCCTGTGGAGCTCGAGCATTAGCCCGTGAGGTTAGCTTGCGTGCTAAGTCGCCGTACGATCATTCCTTTTATCCGTCTGCTTGGCACATCACTCAGTTTTAACGCCCCTAGGTCAGGTCGGTTTGTTAGACAACACGGATGTAATGCCGAGTTCGATATGTCTGACTATACACAAACCTATACCTACTTCCATAGACCCTTGGTATAAACCTACAGACATAGTTGATATTGTAGGAATATACCTAGAATGACACTTGTGACGATGTTTTTTTTATCTATTTGCCATTTCTGTATCTGCTTATCTTGTCTCCAGCCTTTAAAAACCACAGATTATCGTCTAAAAAATAAAAAAAGAATACCTGAATAAATCATATTATTATTTTCAATCCATTGTCAGCATTTGAAAAACCAGTCGGCAGAATTCATGTTTCTCCGCATCTTACACTCACAATCGGTAAGAAGAATAAATAATGTCTCCTTGTAAGGGACCTATTTCGTGTAGTATTAGGCAGGAAGAGACCAATTTCCTAACTTGAATAAAATAACATACACGGGGATGTAATTTAATAGCAATTTTTCTTCGAACCGCTTTACATTCTAATTTTTGAAGCGATTGTGTAATTTCATGGGAAAATGAATAACGACGAATTCTAGGTTGGATATTTCATAATAATTTTCTGATGCGGAATTTAATAAAGAATCTCCTTTTACAAAGGTTCATTGTGGCATATATATATACATATATACACGCATATAGATGTTCCAGGTACTTTTATTGAGGACATGGGATAATGATTTCGTTATAGTATATGGAGAAATAACATTTCTGTCGTTAAGCTGACAAGAAGAATTTATCATAAATCGCCATTATTATTATACAAGGTACGTGTATTCGTTCTACGCAACCTCAGTTTAATTTGTGAAACTAGATTTATACAAACAATATCTTACTATTGACCTTAGTATAGTAGGAAACTGTAACATACTAAGAGCACTATATTCTGTGAACTATGCCATATGCTAATGTATACTACACACTATAGTATACACGATATGCAGCGAGCTGGCATATGTTATCACAGTTCGTAGGAGTAATATCGATGGCGCTCATAAATACAAGAGCCCCAAAAGGGATATGTTGAACCTAGCAAAATTAGACTTTAATTAATTTACCATGAATTCCTGTCATGTGAACTCGTGCTATGCATTTATTCCTTACAGGAATAATCTTGCCTTGAATGATCGTATAGGTATAACAATTAGGAATATATACATACAAGGTTATTCATTACATGTGCACCGACCGTAGTCGGTTCTACGATAGAAATTAAATGAATAGACCAACTGCAGGCGGTGCGTTTGAACTGAATATCTCTGTATAATTATGACTTATGACAATAAATAGTAAGTATCGTTTTTCTGCAGTAAAATTAATGTAAAAAAAAACTGATGCATCGTATTTGTTTAGTGCGTTTTTTTGGAAAGTAATATAGCACATTGAAATCGGGGCAAATAATAGAAAGAGAGGGGTAGGAAAAAAAATATTAAAAAAAAGGAGAAGGATGAAGGTATAAAGAGTAATCGAACGTAATTAGAGTATAAAAATTACATAAAGGTGAAATGAAGAAAATAGGAATAAGGTGTAAGGACAGATAAGGAGAACTTAAAAGGTGGTGAATATCAGTGAATGCTGGGTAGCCAACTTGTAAAGGGGGAATGCGAGCGGGTAGGTAGACGGTAGGTAGTGGAAGGTCGGAAAATACAGTGAATGTGGAGGATGCCAACCAATTGAATTCATCCCCAGGAAGGTGGTGGCTCCTGTGCGATGGCACCCACTGCGACGCCGAGCACCGGGCTGCTATATAAGCGCGAATTCACTGCCGCCAGAATTCAGCAGCTAGCTGAGAAAATAGGATCAAGGAAATGTAGGCTACCTCTGCCATTTCATCCCTTATGTTGGAAAGGTGAACCTGGAACGCCAGGAGCGTACATACCGGTGCGTCTTATAAAAAAAAATGTCGCCAAGAATCTCAACGCAGAATACAAATATTATTTTTTAGGGTATCAGAAATTACAAGAATTTCCAAATTTTCAATTCTTTCCATAGAAGCAGTCGCATTTGCATTGAAAATCTTCTCTGAAGTTTCTTCAAACAGTACCTCCGGTGGTCCCTGAACGTACGGTACTGACTACAAGTCGAATACTGAAAGCCTGGCTGGCACTGGTACAGCACTGGGGCGGCGCTAGTCCTGAAGGAGAGAAATTTTATTTGCCGCCACTGAAAGGCATCCCTTTTCCAGCTTTATTCTTTCGGGGTCGGTAGCTGGGTCACGCTGTCGCCTCACTTACTCCACTATACTCGACCCCCAGAATTGTTTGGCCTCCTGTCTCCAGCTTTACTGGCTGGATTTCGTTCGCCCTAAGACCTTCTGCCTTCCACACAACGTTTTCCCCGTTGTGAAATATCCTTTCCCAACCTTCAGTTCGTGAACTTCGAATGACATGTTGCTTTGTCAGAAACGTCATTAGTATAGCTCCGTTATCCTATTAGTATCCGATCACAAAAAGGTCAATGACAAGGTTTAATTGCAAAACTTAGTGGAAGTTCAGATTCTTATCTCCACTCAAATCGTCTTATTCATTGCATATGTAACTAATGTAAGCAGGGAATTTTTTTTTCATAAGCTCTGAATAATATTTCCCAACGGGATATTTTCAGGGTCCAAACATCATTGTGATCTCGCTTCTGCTTCCTGGTATTATAAGGAGTCAATGGAGACTTAGAGGGAGGGTCCAGGGAAAAAAAAAGACGGGAACAAGAAAGTTCTCTTGAAGAGCTTCAATGTTCTTTTGATGTGCTTTCTCATGGTAAATCAGCTTTAAATATGAGTCTAAGACGTCGCGATGAGAAAACGGCTATAGCTGAAAGACCTTGCTGAGGGAACGACGAGACAAGGGCCTAGGATAAATGACATCGACTCACTGATAACAGGACGGCGATTGTTCGTTTCAGGAAGATTAACTACGCGTCCTGCTTTTCTATCTCTCTCTATCCTTGTTTCTCTCTCTCTCTCTTTACTTTTCCCTTGTTCTCTCTTGATACCTTTCCTGGCGTCTGTATCCCTACCGATGTTTTCGAAATTGGAAATTTGTTCATTACCCTCCTGAGAGATGATGTAATTTCTGTGCAATGCTTATAGCAAACAAACGAAAAATAAAGAGAAAACAAGCATGACAAATTTTTTCGCGAATACGCAAATATTTTTGAAATTTTTCTTGAGAAATATTTAAAAAATATTATATCGTATATTAATTAATTATTCATAAAACAGCACCAGTTACCATGGGAAAGTTGGATGATAGATTTCCATAGAACGATTAGATCCAATGAATATACCAACGGTAATTAATCATACCCAAAGAAAAAAATTAAAATTCAGTCGGTAGTTAAGCAGGTGATACTTAGTCTTATTGCCCGATGCAATCCAGCCATCTAAAGTAACTGGCTAAGTCGAAAACGCGCGCGTTAGAAAGACATTAGATATCACGTGAAAATTTTGTCCGTTCATTTGGATATCTTATCGCGTGGTCGCTTCCGCGTTCCTCGCCTCGGGTATCCGCAGCCCCATTCGATTACGGCTTAATAAACGAGTTCGGTTGTGCCGCCGCCGTGCGGGCCAGCCATTTGTTCGACCGCTCACGTATTCAGGGTAGATCCTCGATAATGATGTTAATTTTCCTGAAGGGTGTCGCTAAGGGCCACCGCCAACACCCAATAAAGCCTTTGGAATTACTATGAACTTTTCTTATAAGGATTTTGGTCTTTAAATTCTGATCTATAGCTGGATCAAGACATGAGATTTCAATTTTGACAGATGGAACATGAAGAGTTTTTTTAGATTCTACTACGTGCTGTCTTGTAACAAAAATAAATGCATTATTCTATTAAGGTTACCCTGATATTGAGTAACCTAAAAATATCTGCAGCAACGTCAAGTACTATACGTTTGAAAAAAAAGAGCATGCCCTGTCTTATCGTATTTACCTCAAAATCAAATATCATGGACCAAATATACATATATAGCCATCGATTAATGCATATAGATATTCAGAATTAGATGCTATTGACTCCGAGTCTAGTCTAGATTGCAGACTCGTCTACGAATAATTTTAGTTCATAGAATCTACGGTAGATTGCATACACTCTGTTCATCTATGGTTCCTGCTGAGAATATAGGTAAATAGATAACCATATGTAGCAGTACAATAGGGTGTAGTTAGACTCGCCTGCATTTGCTTGAGAAATAAAATATAGCGAAAGAAGAAATTTAAATCTCTCTATGAATTAGTACGTCAGAGTCTACTTGTTCGTCTATTACATAGGTATCATAGCTATAGTGAAAACGAAATCTATATAAGGGCACCAGGATATAGTTTCTGTCTAGTTTCAAATTCCCATTGAATTTGAAAAAAATTCAACATCCTCGGTTCCTACCATTGTTAAGTAGGAATAATCGTAGCTCGTTAGACGCTTGAGATTTTACTCCAGTGTATCCGGCGTTCCCATATTCCGTCATGCATATGAATGAAACTGTTTGTCGGTCGAAAAAAAAAGTACACGAACTCTTGTGCACGTATGGTGGAGTATACACGAATGAGAATGAAACAAAAAAAATTGGTGCTTAAGCAACTCGTGCTTATTCATGACGCTTTGGGGAAAAAAACGTTTAATGAGAGTACAGGGAGCGCGTTTCATAAAAGCAGTGATAACGGGCGAGTGAAGTCAGCTGATGAATTGACGATCAAAGAAGGATGAATACCAAATGATAATGACGATGAAACTGGGAAAGATTCAATTTCAATAAAGTTCCTTTCTGATCTGTCAAGCAAGAAAATGAAGGGAAAAAAAAATCCTACTTCGTAAGAGTGGTAATTGGACGTCGCACAATTTTTTGTTAAACCGTATAAAAACGAAACTTATTCAAGGAATGGGAACATTCGTATTTTATATTAATACTATCGATGCTGACTATATAGATATACATACATAAAGACTGATCAGTATAGGTAAAGCATTGGAACGTAAAGGTCTTTTGCTTCATTAAGCACCATTCTAACAGCGTACTATTCAACTAATCCATTTAAGAAAATGATCGGTGTCCTTTGAGGATTACGCAAGTTGCATAGCACGGTCGCCATTATCGTTAAACCGTCAAACGAAATATGTCGAGGTATTAGCTTGAAACTGAATAAAATAACTGACCGGTATCAGAAAATTGACATCGGTTTAAATGCTTTCTGTCGCTTTATCCTAAAAGGGCAGTTTTGGATGAAGAAGACATCAAGATGTCTCTAGACGTTTCCCCAAAAAAAATTATGTATAGATATGTAGAGCATAGACTCCTTCGAGCTTTGATGCTATTTTTGAAATTTCAAGTATTTCCTCTGCTACTCAATGTTAAAATTTCAGATACAGCTCTTGTAATACCTAACGGGAATTCTTTGTAAAATTGGCACTGAACAGGAGCTGTGAGGAGAATTCCACCAAGATGGTCCCATATCCCTTTAGACAATTCCAGACGATAATGGATATCCGTATATTTCACATTTCTCTTATGCCAGTTCCACTGGCGATAATTGTATCGCGTGTTCGCCAGCTGTTACAAGAACAATTCCCTCGACCGTGAATACAATTATGGAAGGAAATTTCAACTTTCCTTCGGGACTCCATTTTACCGCAATCTCTCCAGCACTCTCTACTGAATGTATTTCCACAATGTTCTGGCCTCGCAGTGGTCGCGTTTCCGCGTCCCACAGCCTTTACAAGATCACGAAAGTTTCGTCCTCGCTAACGTCGAGAAGCACGTGAGAATCGGCCCCTAACGAACGAGAATAGACAACGACTTCCGTACCCATAGATACGTGGTAGTAGGTAGATTAGGGTAGTCTGACAGTAATGCAACGTGATCAAAAGTAAGCACACCTGTAGAAAACTTATATGTATGGTTGCTGCCTCTAGAAATATATACTTCACGGTATCGTGACTCTGAACAATTTCCAAAAAAACTTTTTAGGCAAAGAAAAAGCAGGACGACAATGAGTGCAATAAAAAAAATTGAGGAATCAAAGAAAGAAAACGTAAAAGATGAAAGGTTAAAATACGTCTAAAGTATAGCATAAGGTAAAAACAAAGGTAACAAAGTGAGGACCATAAGGGTGCTTCTCGTTTTTCGAAAAAGCACCGTCTCAATTTTTCTGGCAATCTTTTCCATCTAAGTGACATGTGTCAGTGGGAATGAAAAAAAAAAAGAAAGAAAAATGTCATACGATTTTTCTTCTATTCTTCATCCATTTGTCCTTTTTCCCTGCTCGTCTCTTTCTAAATTCGTTGTACGCTTCATTCGTGATACGAACTTTACCACATATGGACATACCTGGGTATACATATGGACACATGTCACGCGATAGCGTGTAGATATAGGCTTCAGGCGCCAAACGAGGATTTGAGAAATATTTATAATAATGATTGACATAACGCCGGTATCGGTTACCAGTAAAGAACGTAACGTATTTTGCATTGCTCATACGATATCACATACGAGTGCATATCACGCATGCATTAGATATCGTGGACATGCTATAGGCGCGTATATGACGTGCAACTATATCTCTAAACACGATGTGTTTATTGCTGCTGTTTATACCTGGAACTACTAGAGATATACCAGTAGCCGCAGTAGAATTATCACGGTACGGGAGGCCAACCGAATAGCAATTCGAACATGCAAAACGATCCCATACTGATCTTAATTAAGGGCACGACCCTTTGCTAAAGTGGTGCAAGGGACACGAGGCTCTGATACGCATAGCAGGAACGTATACTCGGGAGTTACTTTGAGAAGATATGAACAGGACAGGGGCGGAGTTTATGGATTGGGATGGAAATGTCTTTCTGGCGACATTAGAAGGGTGGACTGTTTTAGGTAGCTCGTAAACAATTAATTTCAATGTATCAATGGCCCAGCGTGTCCTTGTCCGAAATAAATTGTCCTGTTAAGCATATATGTATTGTAACGTATTTCTTAACTTCACTCGACATCGGTAAGCAAAATATGAGAACGAATTATCTACGGGAACCAACCTACGTTACCTTCGGCCGTCCACTCTTCGCTCATGCATGCCAGGCGGACGCCAGTCAATTCTTGTCTCAACGGGAATTGACGAGCCGGTATGAACTGGGAG